>PVIR01015580.1:0-38102 GCA_004026965.1 Petromus typicus
AGTATTCCAAAATATATGTAATGCATGTATTTTTAATAAACACATTAAGTAAAATTGACTACAAAAAAGTAAGGAAACAAATTTTATGTATATGGGGGGGCGGTAGGGTGGGTAGGGCTATGGGAAAAAATGAGAATTAAGTTGTTCTTTTTTTTTTTTTTTTTAAGGTTTTTTTGAGACAGGGTCTCACTTTGTGGTTCAGGCTGGCCCTGAGCTCAGCCTCAAACTCACGTCACAGCAATCCTCCTGTCTCTGCCTCCCAAGTGCTGGGATTACAGGCGTAAGCCACCACACCCGGCACTGGTATGTGGTACTGGTTGCTGCTGGGGTGAGTCTCCACACCCAGTATTGTTACGTGGTTACCGGGGATTGAACCCAGGTCCTTGCGCTTGCAAGACAGGCGCCGGAACCACTGAGCTATATCCCCGGCCCAGAATTAAGTTGTTCTTATACTGGTACAAATCCCCATTATGGAGTGCAATCGTGATGTGTATATGTAATGTACCAATAAAGATTTTAAAAATAAATAAATAAATACGTAAAATTGACTACAATTTAATAATAATTTCAAAGGTAACAATTCTCATTGAAGAGTTTTTTTACTTAAAATAAATTAAAGTCTGATTATTTCATGGATTATAAAGAAAATAATTAATGTAAATACTTTCATCCTATCTCCTACATATTAGAAAATAGTGTCTTGGTGGGCTAATATCTTTCTTATCCACTTATATTCAAGTTGTTCCCTCTGAATGATTCATACTAAGAAAGGTTCTTTTCATTTATCATTCTATTATGAGAAGTTTTTCAACTATTTTTACATGAGTACTCTAAGTAGAAAGAATTTTACCTAAAAGAGAAGCTGCTAATAGTGTTCATAAAAAAATAATGAAGATCTGACTATCATTATAACATTATGAAATTGAGTACATATTACTTTTTATATATTTTAGTCAGGTATGTGTTTATTTTTTAAATGTGAAATCAGAAAATTTCCACTACAGTATAAAATAATCTTATTTTATTAGATACCTAGTAGAACAACTTAAAAGGAATAAATACTGCAATATTGAAATTTTAATGAAATTAACTAGAACCTGAACCTACATATGAACAAGATGGAATCAGTTCTTAATTAATAAAAAATATACTTTCGAAACCTTTCAGAAGAGAATGAGTGAGAATAATTTACTTTGATGCTGATTAAAATTTTTTAACTAACTGGAAGAATGAGAAAAATTTCAAACTACTAATGTAAATCACAGGTTGTGCTTTTTAAAATGCATATAAAATATGGCAATATTAAATGTTACCTTTTTCAAGTAAATGAGGCTAAGTTGCTCAGTATTTATATATTAGACTCAAAATATTATTACCTTTTAAGGCTGATTTTGGAAATAGGTATATTTTCACATTTGTAGAGCTCAGTCAATTTTTCCCTGCAAAGATTTTGATTTAAATTTTCATCAAAATTCAAGCTATTTTTCCCCCAGAAATCATACTGTAGATATCATCTCATTTTCCTTATATAACCCATGTTCTACTTAGTTGCAAGTCTGTAAGTGACAAAATCTCAGTCAGGTGAATTCTAACTTGCCTATGTTTCTATAATAAAACATTTTTTGCACATGTGTTGAAGTTAAACATAGATGCCATTACATTCCGAAATATTTCATTCTAAATCTGCTAGGCTTCTGGTAGTTAAAATAAAGAATAACATGTGTCAATAACACTCTTTACTGAATTATTATCGATATGTACACCATGTATATATCTGAACAATACTGTTCATTTGAAAAATCTCTGTGATACACACATATCAACTTTGAACAGTATTTTATATATGTGAAAATTTCAAGAGGGACCATATATTCTCCTTATCGCAATATGAAGATTAAATATTTTAATATCACTAGATATGGAAACTAGAAAGACACAGAATTAAAACACTGAAGATAAAGTGAAAGAAGTTTTAATGTTTTTGATTTGAATATATATTATGTATATTAATGTTTTTTACTTGATTATATATATTATATAATATATAAATTATATATGTTTATAATATGAAATAGATGTTCAAGAGAGATGACAGCTACTTTTTGATCAAATTAATAAATCTTGGGCTCTAACATTTAAATCTAACAGAGTTTTAACTCCTCCAAAAAAAAATAGTTTAACTACTATAGATAATGGGACAGCCATTGCCTATTGGGATAAGATGTTGCTGCTTTTAGATACAGATAATTCTGGCTTATATGTAGAGAGAGAACTGAATAAATTATGAAGAACGTTAATAGACAAGATATATGAGAAAGCAGATGTTTACAATAAGATGACAATTGTAGAAATGTGCACAATGATTCAAACCTTAAGGACTTCTTAAAATAAAATACGTTTTAGTTGTTGAACAGATGTGAAGTATCTTAAGAAGGGAGTGGAATAAATACAATGTGACACACAGCAACAAATAAATAATGAGCCAGTGGGGGGGTGCTAGTGGAGATATATATAATTCAGAAGAATCATTATTAGGGTCAGAGAGACTATAAATGCACCACCAAATAGAGAAGTCATTGAGTAATAATGACAAAAAATTGATGACTTAGTTTATTATTTACTAAAACAAATAAATTTTCCATAAAAACAAAACAAAGAAATGTAATGAACTGATAAAGGAAAGAAAGATGGAGGAAAGTATAGATAGCACCACGGAAGTCGAGACAGATTACTGGAAAAGAATAGTCAGGAATGGAAAATTGAAAAGATGAAAGAAATTAAATTACAGGTTAAAAAAAGCTATAGAAAATTTTAAAGGTGTATATTAAAAATGAAATAAAACTCTAGAGGGCTGTCATAAATATAAACTGAAAACTTGTAGCTGACAGAAGAGAAAACTTATTTAAGTAGCTTAGATAATGTTAAGAGAAATAAAATAATGTTTTGATGATCAAATTAAGGTAATTTCCTCTTCCTTATCATTCTTATTTTCTACTATAAAAAATAAAGAGCAAGAGTTTTTCTATTTTAGATCAAAAGAAAAATTTTAAGAAGAAATACTCGGGAAGAGTGTCTCAAAGGAAAGGAATAAAGAGAAGAGGGAGAAAATAAAGATGAAAAGTAAAGAGATCGTCACTAAGAACTTTCCTCGTGTTCACAAATGTATAGTCAAATACAAGAATGAGCACTTCTAAGCATAATAGAAAAAATAGCCAATCAACATAGAGATCAAGAAGATAGTTGTGCCTTGACTTGGTTGTGTCTGGAGCAGAAGTTTCGTCTTTATTTGCTTTAGACCACAGTGACTTGGGTCTAAGAAGCTGTCAGCCTCCCTACAGCATTATTTTATAATATATTTATAGTGAACTCTATGAAAGTGTTGAGTTTCACTACAGTGGAAATTAATATTATTACGGAGACAGTAGTTAAACATCCTAGAATGAGAGACCTTCAGGAGTAAAGAGCAGAGAATGCTCGGCCCTGCATTTTGGGTGGAGTGGGACTGGGAATGTTTATCTCACTAGAATGGAGAAATTGTGGGAAAGAGAGTCCATGGTAGAAACTATAGAAATTTTCAGATCATGAAGAACAGTGGTGTTTGATGAATGATTTAGGGGTGAAAAAAAAGTTATGTATCAAAAATTTATGGCATATATGGGGGAGAATAAAATCAAAACTGAAAAAAAGGACTACATAGCTAAAAATGCCTCTGGAAGGAAGTACAACAGAGTACGTCACTATGCCATTGTAAGGGCTGACACTCAAATACATATAGAGGATTTTCTCTGGATTTGTGACTATTAAATTCTATCTAGATTTGCAAAGAATGACCAAGGGCTTTCAGCTACTAGAGCTTTTTTATGTCTAACTGGCATATATTTACAAATGTTTTGTTTTTGTTTTTATTTTTACAAAATAACTTGCCTTCTTCAGAAGTTTGTATAGCAAACACTACAATAGATGAGAAATTTTTAAACTGTTCCTATTTAGAATGTATACCTGCTCTAAAAAGGAGACAATATTCCTCCTAATTAATGCTCAGTATTATCAGCTAAACAATATTATTACTGAATTAATTAATATACTTTTTCTAGCTCATGATTATTTTGCCAGCTCAAAACTATGAACAGCTTTACAATTATTTACTACTATTACAAATGAATCCACCATTATGATGAGATTTAGAGTATGGAGTTTTAATGATTTGAGAAGTATTACAACTTTTATTCTTTATATTTCTCCGTTTATTCTTGCAGAAGTAATTTATAAAAGAGCTATTAAATATAAAAATATAAATATAATCTGGACAATGAATAATGAACATATTCACTGGCAGAGGAATTTGTATACAAAGGAATCAATTCTGATTACTGGATCTATTAAAGAACAAATAAGATAAACTAAATCCAGCAGTTCTTAAACTCACTTCCCCAAAATATTGAAGGATGTAACATACTTTCACACTCATTATTGAGACAAACAATGCTAATGTCAAAGCCAGATATGAACATTCGAACAAAAAAATATGAAATGCACAGACTAATACATTGGATGAATATAGATGCAAACATTCTCAGCAAAATACTAGCAAATTGAATTCAACAGCGAATTGAATGAACCATTCACCATGAACAATGGATATATCCTAAGTTAAAGATAGTTTAACCTATATATCAATAAATGTGATGCATCATACTAAAAACATGAAAAACACGATCCCTTTGATAAAGTCAAGGGACATTTGACAAAACTGACTATCTTTTCATAATAAATTATCAGAGCCATTTAGGTCTGGATGGAAATAATTTCAAAACAAACTTCATTCATATATTAAGCCCATTACTAATATTATACTGAGTGATGAAATCTGAATTTCTACTTTCTAAGATCAATTAAAAATAAATCTAAAGTATCAATAGAATAAAGGAAAAGGCATCAAGAGTTCTGCATTCATGTATATCTGGAACTCTCTTGTCTTAGCTTCCTGGTCCTTTCCTGGGAACACGGGTCTGAGCAGAGCTAACATTAGTCATAGTTGATCATGCTCAAACTCTAAGTTATCTGTGCTGAACTTTCCTTTATTTAAGTAATTACTGTACACAGCCAAATATACATACAACTTATATATAATGATATTGTAACAAATTTGTTAGATTGGGAAAATATATAAATCCAAATATTGAGATGTGATACTAAAATAATATTAGTTTAATCATCAAGCACATTAATAGATTTAAAAGAAGGCACTAAAGTAGAACAGCAGTGCCAACATTATACCTTTTCTGGAGGTTTTGCAAACTTTCTCGTACTAACTGAAATGTTTCATTAAATTTTTATCAGACCACTGGAGAAGACAGAAAGATGGGAAGAAAAAGCAGGGGTTTTATGGACTGACTGCTAAAAACTACAGGATGGAAGACATAGCGTTCTCTTTACAGCACAGAATAGCTCTAAAAGTTATTAGCGCAAGAAGGGTTCTCTTAGAGGCTTTTTGCAGATTCTGTGACCGTCTTAGATTCCCTAAAGCCAGAGATAAAACTTGATTCGTGTCACAGCCAGAAACACTGGGGAGGGCTCACCCACCAGCACATATTTCGCTGCTTCTTTCACAGCATAAATTAAATGATCATTTTTTCACCACGAAGGGTCTTATGAGAACTGAAATACTATTGCATAAAGATGCATAAAATACTCGCAGAAAAATTTGGAGGTTTATTTCTGGAACTCTTGCTTTACTTAAGAGTTTAAGGTGAAATCCATGACTTTGACAATTATATAAATTCCACCGTGCTCAGCTGATGCAGAACCAGGTTTAAAGCCATTTTCCGAAGACTTTAGGTACTTTTAAATGAACAGAGCCTTTACTTCACAGCATGCCTTCCTTATTCAAGAATAAAATAGAACTTGCAGAGAAGCAATAAAAATGACACCAAATAAAAGGCTGCGCTTTGTTGAGTGGGGTAAGAGCCCAAAGCCATATTTTAATTCAAGCATAAAAGTGAAAGTTTCACATTATTGGTCCTACACGCCACTTCATGCTCAAAGAGACACATCTCTCCTGTGATGAATATATGCATACCAAAGAGGTGATTCTCTCACGTCTTAGCCTCTGAGAGGGATTTTTTTTTTCCTTTTAATGATAGTGAAACTTCAAACTTACGTAGATACTTTACTAGGGGCAGGCATAGATTTAGGTAAGACAAAGTCTACAAACAGAAAAATGATATTCCTTTAGTCATCAGTAAATAAAGTGATAGAGGCTCTGAGATGAGTATCTTTCAAAGACACTTATTGGTGAGGCATTTATTGCTGAAATGGATGAGAGAAGCAATATGGTTCTCTCTGTTTATTCCTCTCAGACACTGGCAAGAAGTTTTCCTCCAGACTGGTCTGTATACTTTCTGACTGCAGTGAAAGAGAGGGTTCCCTTACACTTAGACTCCAGCTACACATTGCTTCCAAAAATGTAAAAATTGGATGGAATAATGAAAATTTTGGAATTAATCAACTGGTAAAAGAACATTTATAATAAAAATAGCTTCCTACAAGTCAGAAAAAGATATTGAAATGTCTGAAACTAGTTCTTCTCACTAAAAGCGTTGGTGTTTATTTTCTTATCATCCATTTCACACTTTTTCAAACCCACCTGTGCCCTAGTTCTATACAGGGAGCTCTATTAATATCTGCACTAATAATGAGCAAGAATGCAATATCAATGCCCAACACTTTCCACAAATGATTCCCTAGCAATTGGTAGTGAATCTTCTGAGCCTTCATTACCATGGATGATAATAAGAAATTCTTATTAGAAAGTACTATTTTAAGATTCTTCTTTCATTTTGAGGATATTATTCCAACTACAAGTCTCAGAAGAGTGAATTTGCAGCTTATGCATACACTGACATTTCTTTCTATGACCAGGAAATCCAGAGTTTATTTGGACTGCAATTGGGCTTTATATTTTTGCTTCTTAATTTCTGAGTTTATATTTTATTACAAATTATGGAAACTGCACAATTTGATGACATGAGAGACCTTTGATGGCCATAGCTAAACTCAAAGCAAACTAGCAGATTATTTTACCCAATGGATTGCCTCATGTATTCTACTTAATCTATTACTGTTGTTATAAAATCTCCTTTAAAACTTCTAATCATTTACAACATGACTGAATTTGGAAATTTTCTGTGCACATACACATGAGAAATGGTCAAAGCTACATTTTTGGCCCCATTATTTCTGTGACATTTTTCTGTCAATTAATAGAATTCATCATTTATTTAAATTTTAACATAGGACATTTCATATTTTTTTAAATTCTTGTTTATTTTATTTTAAAATTAAGTTTATTGCTACATTTTAGGCAAAATTATGAGATGGATGCATATTTAAGATATTTCTATTCTTCAAAAATGTGATTATTTTCATTTTAGATACAAAAAATACACAATCACTTATTTAAACAATTTTTCTTCCAGAAATATTCTCAATTTTGATACTATCACATTTGGAAAAATAATACCCACTTTGAGGATTAATGCCCACCTGTAAAGTATTTTGCATTGTAATATCATCCAAGGTGTTCTAACTTTATATTATATAAATGCATCCTTATGAAGACATTATGAATTTTGTTATTAGTATCTTGTTTGGTGATGAATAATGATACCTATATCAGCTTACTGTATATTATTTATATGACAAAAATGTGTGTATATATGTATATATATATATATATGTGTGTGTGTGTGTGTGTGTGTTATATAATATGTGTATCAAAATGAAAAATCAGCAAAAGAAACTTGTACAAAGAGAATATTCTGGGTTTTTTTATACCAATTGTTTTGAGATGAGGAATGAAAGTCATGATCTTAAGAGATTAGTATACATTGCCAAGTTCACAGTGTCCTAGTGTGGATATGTGATGGCTTTAGAAGCTCTTCAGGAGTTCTTCTAGTTCTGATAGTCCTCCACAGAGCTGGGGAAAATGCCTTGGCTCCATTTCTTACTTAAAGCTCAAGTTTTAAAATGGTGCAAATCCCCATTATGGAGTGCAATCATGATGTGTATATTTAATGTACCAATAAAGATTAAAAAAAATAAAAAAAACTGCTAACAGAGAGTGCATTCCTGACCTCAAGCTGCAGCTCTAGAGGAAAGAAAAGTAAACCATACGTTAGTTCAGAGTTTTGACACAACAAATTACAACAGGTACATCTAAAAAAAAAAAAATCCTTTATTGTCCAGAGAGGAAATAACAGAACAGGAGAAGGGAAAAAGAAACAATTAGAAGTCAGAAAAGGAAATGAAGGAGAGTCAATGAAAGAAGGTTTCATGAAAATTGAGAAAGCACAGAGTTATTAGAAGAAAGATAAAACAGAAGTAGAAAAGGGAGGCAGTAAGTACCACAAAGAAAATACTTACCTTAAGTGTTTAAAATTAATATAGAGCTAATTAATATATAATTATTAGAAGAAATGCTCAGACATGAAATTATAAAGTTAGTTAGAAAAATCACAAATTAGAAAGGTTAAAGTAACAGAGATAAATTAAATCTGCGAATGGTTTTTGAATAAGTGCATAAAAACAGCAAGAAACAGAGCTAAGTCAAATGAAAATCAAATTTCTGATCCAAAGGATTGGTATAAATCAATAATATTGCATAAAGACAAAGTTTCCAGGAAGACTAAAAAAATTGAAGTGATAAATACTGATTTTGTTAATTAAATTTAATAATAATTGTTGTCCATGACACAAGGAATTTTTCAGAAATATAACAAAGAAGTATGAATTAATATGAATATGATCTACTGATTTTATGTATGAAATTATTGTGTAATTATAAACTCAATACATTCCTCATTACATTACAGAATTTTAAAAATAGAGAATACATACAGTCCAGCAGGAAAAAAAGCTATATTAAAACTGAGAGTGGGGTTTTATATATAAAGGATAATATCAGACTCTTCCATAATATCTATGCTAAAAAAATACTGATTATAATTTTCAAGAATATTTTTGGAAAATTTGGGCTGTCAAAAATTCTGTTGGAGTAGTCAATATCTCTACTTTCTAAAAGTTTCAGCAAATATTCTACAAATAATTTTCCCCATTTCAGGTAAAATAATAAAAACACACTGACCCTCATGGTACTGAGTAAAGTCATGCGAGCACCTGTTCTCAGGCAGTTGAGAATGGAAGTACCTGTGCCAGTCCTAACGGAGAACTCCAGCCAAGTCTGCCATGGAGCGTTACCAGGGAGAACTACGTGGGATGAAGAATGTGCTTAAATAAAGCTGTGCTTTTCGATAAAACAGCCACTACCTTATGTAACTGTGGAACATTTGAAATGTATGTATATGACTCAGGGTATACTTTTGTATTTGTTTTTTTGATTAGTTTAAATTAAAGTATCACATGTAAGTAGTGGCTGACATTTTGTAAAATGCAGCTCAGAATAGTTTCTGCGCGCTCTGTTGATTGATCTCTACGTGTTTGTCTTGAGCTCACCATGGAAGAAAGTGAACAAGCCCCATTGCTTGTTTTTAACGACCACTGAGCATACAAGACTATAAAGACTAAAATTTTAAATAGCAGAGAGTACTTCTCTGTTTTGTTATAATGTACCTTATCCAGTTTTAAGTGCCCAGGTTAAGTGATTTGTTTTCAAACAATAAGACACTGACAAAAATAAAAGCTCACACTTTAGAGAACTGAAATATTTTTCTTGAGTGGTAGAAAAAAAGACTCCTTAAAAGGTGAAATTGAATCAACACAATAGATATTCATGGGTTAAATATAAAAAAATACAAAATTATATCCATGTATATAACATTATGAAATTTGAAATGCCAATATATATTGATAGAGAAAATATGAAGAATTAGAAAATGATGATTAATAAACAGACTGTCAATGTATGAAATGTAAATGATGTAGTTTACAAAAATAAAGATACAGAGAAAAGAGATGAAATATAGTTTATACTCACTTAAAATTATGATCATAAGAATTGAGTTTTTATCATGTCGGTTTGAGACATATATTTTAAAATATTGTAAAGACCATACATCTTTTTTTAAAGAACTTCCATCTTCTATATTGTAATTTCATGGCTTTTATCCCTTTAATTTTTACTTTACAGTTACTAACTATATGGACTGAATTCTCTCAGATTTAAACAGTGACCACTATCTTTCATTGATTAATTTTTCTAATCATCCAGTTTTAATGTGAGCTATCCTGCATTCTCTTTATGAGAAAACTTCTGTTTTTCTATTTCTCCTGCTGTTGCAGGTTCCATTCACCTCTTGTGTGCGTAGCTGCCTGACCTAGAATTGTCAGCCTATAATTATTTGTCACCTGGATTAATGTTAAATGACGAACACAAATAGCCTACTACCACTTTCAGTAGTTCTTATCACACCATTTTATTTTTAACAGCCAGAAAATAGGCCTCAAATAATCTTCTTAATGTTGTAGCCATACTCTGCTCTAACATAGATCACATTTCTGTGCAAGAACTTGCAATTCACCTATTCTAATCTCATCCTTCTCTGTCATACTTGAATGATCTTCCGTTCTGCTCATTTTATGAGAGAATTATTTTATACTCATTTAACCTATGAGAAGAAAGAAGATTAGAGAAGCTCTATTCTTGTCAGTAGTGTGGGATAAACACTGCCTGTGAATCTAGAGAGGCCAGCACACAGCCTCTCAGTGTGCAAACTACTAATACTATATCTAAACGAGAGATAAATTTACAGAACTTTCTCTCCATGCAGGAAGTCAGGGATCTTCTACAGAAAAATTAAAATAGAAAACCAAAGGACATTTCTTCAGAAATCCAGACCATAACTACTTGTGAAATGCTAGGAATTCTTAATAAATGTTTAGAATTCTTAATAAACTCAATACATAATTCTTAATAAAGGAAAAAATGTGATATTTTAATAAAGAAAAGAAATGTGTTATTAAAAGAAAAAAAGAGACAAAAAGCTGAAGAGGGGCCAGGGATATAGCTCAGTGGTTCCTGTGCCTGTCTTGCAAGTGCAAGGACCCGAGTTCGATCCCCGGTCACCACATACCTATAGGGGGTGTGGAGACTCACGCCCAGCAGCAACCAGTACCACATACCACAGTGCCGGGCGTGGTGGCTCATGCCTGTAATCCCAGCACTCGGGAGGCAGAGGCAGGAGGATTGCTGTGATGTGAGTTTGAGGCTGAGCTCAGGGCCAGCCTGAACCCCTGTCTCAAAAAACCTAAAAAAAAAAAAAAGGCTGAAGAGTAACTTATAAAACAGAGAACTCAGTGACCCTTGAACAAGAGAGTGAAACACAAATAGAAATAAATAAATTGTTATTTTCCCATTTCAATTTTAGTTAATTAAATTATATTGGAAATTTCCAAAACAATAATATTAGACAACAGTTAACAGTTTGGCCATTTGTTTTATCATATTCTATATTCTGTGCACATATACATTTACATGTTTGTGTGCATTGTGTATGTACAACTATATGAAAAATATAAATATATCTGTTTATTTCTAAAACATGAGTATCTTGTAATTTTTATGGTAAGTTCTCCTTAAAAATTTTGGTATACATTTTTTAAGGACAAGACTCTTTCATAGCATAGATTACCAAATTCAAGAAATTTAACATTTGATGCCATTAATTATAATCATTTACAGTCCAAGTTCAAAGTTAGTCAATTTCCATATAATGACTTTTTACATATTTATTCTATGAAAGAGAAAACAAATCAGGATGTTTTATGTATTTAATTGTAATGTCTTTTGTTGTTTCATGAGTTTCACATTTTATGAATAAAATTAGTACTTTGTAGTCTTCTATTATTTAGACTAGCCTGATTTTTTAGTTTTTATTATATTTGAGGTTTTTTTTTCAGTTCTAGCAAGAATGTCAGAAATCTAAAGTGGATATTTAATGAAAAGTGTGTAATATTAGTACATGTAATTATTTGTGAAGCTCACACTGACTAATGAAGGTAGAACAGGCTGCTCGCATTTTTCAACTGTGAAATTACTATGTTCCCCTTTGAGTGAATTGACATTCTTTGAGGAAATCTATCCATTGATGACCTTTAATGCATTATGCGTGTGATGGTGGAAATTAGTTTTTCTAATCCCATGTTTCTTCTGACTTAATGAGATCAAATTGTAATGTAATGAAAAGGACTTTTTTGCCTCATTTATGTGTATAAATATATGGATATATTATTTATTAATTGGATTTTTGTATTTTGTTAGAGACAGAGCATGCAGCTTTGGGATTGTGTACCTTTTGGACAAGGGAATGAGGATCCTTACGTATATACACAAGACTTTCTTCCTTAGATCTTTAAATTAAGGAAAGACAGAAAACCTTAATATGTGCCAGGGAAGAAAGGCTGAAAAGAGTTTCTGTGCTCCAAAGTCTGAGAAATGTGTATGTTGTCTGTGAAGAGTAATAAGAATCAAAATATGTATACGTGTGCATGCTGTGGGCTTAGGGCTTGACTTTATTTACTTGGCACAGTGCACAATACAATAGTTCAAGAGTAACATGTGATTAGTGTAGATCTTGTGAAAAAAACTCATGAAATTGTCGAAAGCAGTGAAAACTATCTTCCTAAAGCAATGGTATTGACTATCCCTTCAAAAAACAATTTTAAAAATTTAAAAAGACTATAGTAAAAACAAAAAAAAAATCAGAAAATTCAACCAAATGAGATTATCAGTCAACTTCAATAACCAATATTTAAAAATAAAATGAAGATGAATAAAGCACTTCATAATATTTTTATTTCTTTCTATAAAAATAACTTGAAATTAAAGTTCTAAATTAAAGAGTCAAGGGCTAAGTGTTTAGCTTAGTGACACCATGCCTGTCTCACCAGCACAAGGTCCTGAGTTCAATCCCTGCTATTGAAAAAAACAAATAAAAATAAAGATCCAAAAGACTGATAAATCAACACTTTTTTATATTGAAAATACAAATGGAAGATATAGCAGAGAACTTTTACCTTAGTTAATACAAAAATTAACATATAAAGTAGCATAAGAGGAAATAAATTATAGTAAAAAGTATTACACAAATGGGGAGAGTTAAATTTGCACTAAATGGTGGGATTATCCTCAGGTGCACTCAGATCCCCTTAGATACCAAGGCTTTGACACATCTCACAGAGTCCCCTACAGAGTCATCTTTAAAATCAGATGGGAAACCTACAGATAAGGATCTTTCTTTATTGCTGGTTTCCAGTATTACAATATTGTACACACCTGCTGGTTTAAAATATTACAGTTACATAGGGTTGGACTCTCAGCACAGAAAGCTGTGGCCTCACTGATGGCAAGGTTTCAGGAAAAAGAGGAACAGCTACACCCACATACTTTCCCTAAAGATAAAGAGGAATGACAGATATTCTAAACTGGCACAGCTGTACCGTCAGAGGTCCTGCCCCGCCCTTTCCTTTCTGCAATGTGATTTGCTTCCTCATTTAATCAATATTACCTAAACTATAATACTTGTTATAATATTATTGTTGACCATAGTTTTATCATATTCTTATCAACCTTATGATTTTCCATGAGATCAATAGTACCTAAGAAAGCATACTTATAACCTTATAAATCACTAGAGTTTTGTCCCACCTTGAACTATCCTCATCTCATTAGTTCATTGGATAAAATATTCTTTCCTGGCCTTCTTTCCATGTCTCTTGTTCAGAAGCTATCTTCTCTCAGAAAATTCTTCCTACTTTTGAGCTGTTTTACCTAGAAGCCATTGTTTGATTTTAAAGAACATGAACTTGGTGTTTCATCTAGCAGGTTGGAGGTTATAACATCACTCGTTTATTATTCAGAGGGTCATATATCATACACTCTATATATCAACTCTATGTAGCAAGTCCACATATCAACAGGACTCCAATAAAGTTCAGCACGGTCAATTCTTAAAACCATTTTCAAAATGAGAAATGGAGAAATACAAGCTTCTGCTTTAAGGCATAAGGGAGTAAGATGAGAAATGGCCTATTAACATTTATATGGTGGAGATTAAATACTGAATCATGTTGAAAGTTCAATTGAAGCAGTGTCCTGTGAGGACCCAGGACAGAGCGCTCTCACTCGGAGATAGGAGCAAAGTGACTCTATTAGACAGGAGCTCTGTGGAATTAAAATTTCCTGGAGGGGCCTGAGCACAAGTTTGCTTTTCTGTATATACTTCTTTTTAACATCTTAATTTTATTGAAGTTTCCCTAGGAATATAGGAGGCAGCATTTATAGGGAGGGTCAGGGGAAGAATTCTGGCAAAACTTTTAGTGTTGGTTATTCTCCCTTGGTGACAGATTATGGTTACTCAGATATATTTCATAAAAAGCACAGTTAACCTATAGTTGGCCAGTGCCATACAGAAGGGGGGGGTAGAACTACAGTAGTAGGCAAATGAAAAGCACACTCTAAGGAAGAATTAAAACAAACTGCTAAACCTACCTCATCATCTGCAAATACAAACTGACAGTCTGAGGTCACGTTTCCTCTGTCCTTTGTGCACTACAGAAACTTTCTCTGTACTCTCTATCTAGTGGGCCTCACTTTGTGAAAGAAAAAGGAAAAGACATAACCCTGGCATCTAGAAGTCCCAAAGACCCTTCTTGATTTTTCCTAATAACGAGCCAATCAACCAATCAAGTAGGGGATCCCTTATCCTAGACAGGACAGACCTCTGTCAGGTAGAAAGTATCACCCAAACTCATCCATGGTCCATGGCAGCTTTGTTCTGTGTACCCAGGCCTATCTCCCTGAGAGAAGGTAGCTCTTCTATTTATAATTTTAAAATAACTTTACTAGAAAATATTTTTATAATATGCAAGCATCAAGAAGAAAATATAGTTCTACTTTACCCTCTGTGCAGATCTTCCTACACTTTCCTGCAGTCACTTTTTTCTGTGTGTGCGCACACTTCCACCAAGAGGTAGTGATACTTTTATGTGAAGTTTTTTTTTTTTTCTTAATTCAAATCTGTATTGGTACATTATATGTACACATCATAGTCACTATCAGCATTGATAATTTGTACCAGTTTATGATATGAAACTACTTATCATTTTTCCCATTCCCCTACCTACCCTAAAACCCTCTACCCCCAATATATATAGGCTTTTACTTTTTTATTGTCATCACATTATTTACCCCTCTTTACTTACCCTGTCACTTCATTTCCTTTTAAATATTTTCTATTTCACAATATCTACTATATATACTAGTACTCATTTACATCTTCATTTACTCACAGCAGAGAAAAAATATAATATTTACACATATGTAACCTATTTATTTCACTTATGAGGATGTCCTGAAGGTACTTCCACTTGAGTATAAATGACTAAATCTTATCATTTTTATGGCAGAATAATGTACCATTGTATAAAAGAACCACATTTTTGAAAGCTTGCTTTTATTAAATTACAAACTCTGTCTCCTGGTTTTGAACATCTGTCTGGTTCTTCCACAACCTTTTACAGGTCACCGAGGGAGCCAGGGAGGGGTTTTCTGAACAGGACAACAAGAGCGTGACAATGTCTTTTATTTCAACAAGCTACTTATATGACATCAGGGATTATATGAAGCTGAAGCAGTAATTCCTGTATGTAGGTATGCAGTGACTAGGTGTGGACTGCAAAGCAATGTTTGCTGGATAAAAAGCAGGGCATTTAGTTCTTAAATGCTGTCAGTAAAGAATAGAGGAGCCTGCGATACAAGCAAAAGATGATTTATTTGAAGATAAGAGATAACAGACAGTTTCTTGAAAAGATAGGGAAAAATACAGAAGTGAATTCCTCCTGGGCTCTGGCTGTCAATTCTTCATGTATATTTTTTTGTTTTTTGTATTTTTCCCCTTCCTCTCTGTGTCGGCTGGTGGAGTGTGATTGGCTGAATGGCTTATCTTTCTCTGTCCTTTAGTGAAGGCTAAGATTATGAGTGGGGGCCTCAAGGACAGATTTCTTAGATTTTGGCTTGGAATAAAATATACGTTTGTGATTCTTAGGTTAATCACACTACCAGGACTTTCTTACAGCTAGTTTCTTCACTTTCGTCTTAATAGTTCCTCTCAAGTTTACCCACCTTTGTGTTTTACGTTTCTGGAGTCCAACATTTCCAGTCCGGTTGTGAGGCCAAAGTTCTTTATTAATTTTTTGTAAACTGCAATGGAAAAGGGAATAAATGAAAATAAAGATTAAATGAGAATTAAGTTGTGTCTTATACTGGTACAAGTCCCCATTATGGAGTGCAATCATTATGTGAATATGTAATGTACCAATAAAGATTAAAGAAAAGATTATATATATATATATGTGGGTGGGTGAAGGGAGAACAGAAAATAGGAATAAATAAGAAGCAAGATATATCATCACAAGTACAAATTCTCAGTGAGGAACATCACCATAATGTATTCCTAAAATATACCAATGAACTCAATTTAAAAAAAAAATAAGGTTCAGAGACACCTTTGCCTACCTTTTCCCTGCTTACAGAGTTTGTCTCTACAAATATAAACTAAATTATTTTAAAGACAAGAGAGAGGAAAATGGATTCTATCTTGATATGGACACCAATTACTGATTTACTGATTTAAATTACCAATTTAAGTTACTGTCGGTAATTTAAATCTGCTCACTCTAATAGTTTACCCTTTTCAAATTGCTTTTAAATGTAAAATATCAATGAAACTTGCAAAATATCATGGGTTAATCATCACAAGTTTTAGTTTCCATGTTTTATATCTGGGTAAATATGGCCACTGTGTGATGGCATTAATTCCCTGGTTCCAGTTTGGATGATGTCCTTTACACTGATGTTTTTCTCCTCTCTTGCATTTATCTTAAGGACAGATGAGGTTAGCATGTGTGTGACAGGTAACTAGGCATGTGCTAGATAGAGAGATTAGAGCTGGCTCTCAAAAAGCTCACATGAAGAAGAGTCAAAGAGACCTTCACTGAAAGTCAGCATTACCAAGGAGAAAACTGCCCCACCCATATAAAATGAATAGCAGTGATTAACAGTCTAGGTAGATTTCTATCAGTGTGGTCCAAGACCAGGACCTTGACCCACCTAGAAAGGTCTCTGACTGTAAATCTTTGAATACTTGTACATGACTTGATTTCTCATTGAATGCCCATCTAGTCAGTATTACCCAAGCAACTGTACTTGTTTTGATCTTATAGGTTGATCATAGTTCCATTCATTTTGAAATTTCTCATTGTACCAATATTATCTAAGTGACCATATTTGCAATGCTACTGGTTGGCTGTAATTTTGTTCCTCCTTGAACCTGCCTCACCTCATGGCTTTTCTCCATAAAAGCCCTCTGAGAAGTGAGGTAGCTGGGTTACCCACATTTCTGGGTTCCCCCTTCTATTTCTCTTTGGCAGAAGCTTTCTTTCTCAATAAAATTGTATTACTCGAACCTCCATCATTCTTAAAATTCATTCTTTGATTTTAGAGAACTTGAACTCGCCTTTCAGGTTGGGAATTAGACCTCACTCCTCTATATCAACAGGAGTAGTTTTTACTTAGGACTAAAACATAAGTTTAAACTATCAGAAAGACAATAAAGAAATATAATCAGCAGAAACAAAACAAAACAAATATACATCAGTGAGCCTGGGGTTTGGGAAGCTAATGACAAAATCTAAGAGAATAAAGTTATGTAATGGAATGTGGCCTTATTTCATGCTAGAACTTACATTTTTGTAGAAAAGGACTTGGGGAGAAAATTATACAATGTGTTTCTCACAAATGAAGTCTCAATTTAAAGATATAAATGCAAATAGTACATGTATTTGTATTCCTATCTGTATATGATAAATACAGTAGAAAAATATTAAAAAAATAGGTTTAATGTGTGTACTGAAAGGCTCATCTTACTGATGTTTTTTACTCAGTCCTAATTATTAAAAACAATTATTGGGCTGGAGATTTAGCTCAGTGGTTCCGGCACCTCCCTTGCAAGTGCAAGGGGCCAGGTTCTGTCCCTAGTAACCACATACAACAATGCTGGGTATGGAGATTCATGTCCACTCAGTGTGAGAACCACATACCACAATGCTGGGTGTGGTGGCTCACTCCTGTAATCCCAGCACTCGGGAGACAGAGGTAGGAAGATGCTGAGAGTTTGAAGCTTGCATGGGCTACATAGTAAATCCAAGGCCAGCCTGAAATATAAGCAAGACTCTGTTTCAAAAAAGCAAAAATATTACCTATTAATCAGCTGATTTTAGTGATTTATAAAATAAATTATTCAGTCTTCAGGTTGTGCTGAATAATTCTCATCACTTATTATATTGCATTTAAAGAAACAGATGTGATTAACAAGATTCAAACATGAACAGTGCCATTACATGAAAAGACTTTCGCAAATCATTTTTTGAAACTTAATCGCCAGAGTATGTATGTTTACCAGACTATATTCTATTTAAAAATGTAGTGAGATGTAAATTAATCATATTTTGATAATGGTATAGTTGCAATACATAAAACAAAGTTATTCCCATTTTTTAATGTGTGTTTATTTGATTTGTTTTTTTAATTAAACACAAAAGTCCTCATAGCTAAGGTCACTTTCATAAAGATAGAAGGGAAAAATAATAATTTACAAATAGTCAGTGTCACACATTAAAAATTTAAACTGGCTTATGACAAGTTTAGCTTCATCTTATGAAAAACTGAAGGAAGTATAATTGAAATATTCTTGTAAAACCCGGACATTTTAATTTGTCAATGGCTCATGGGAAACACTGTCTTGCAGAAACAGAGTATCAATATTAGGAAACTCAGATTAAGGGGAAATTATATGGTATTTAAGTTGAAATTCATCCACTTATTAGTGTAAAGAAGCCCCAGGCTTCACTATATAAGTAAGATAATAAAACAGAAGTGAGTAAATAAGCAGTTTTACCATTTTGTACAACAGTGGAATGGCTTTCACATCCAATAATTTAACTCGTAACTTAAGGATGAGGTCACATAAAATATGTGCTAATTTATTTAAAACATGGGTCAACATCTTTTTTAATAAGGGATTCCAGTGCTTATTAGTGAGAAGCTCTGAAAAAGCACAGATTAGGAGCAAACTCTGGGTTTAAAAATCTGACAACTTGTTGGAAGAGAAATACAATAAATGCATAAATAGATAAACTGCATTGCAACTCTGAAAATGGTGTATTTGTAAGACATTGCTCTGCTCTGATCCACACAGATCCCTTGCACATGCTCTGTGTGCACCTTCCTTCTGGGTTACATGGTGAGCTCAAGTTGACACATAAAAATTGTATGTGCTTAAGGGGTAACATGTAAATATGTTCCTACTGTCTAGTTTATTACCATGCACTTAAAGCCCCTGGTGTCACCAGGTGCCCAGACCTAGAAATATGTTGGTATTACATTGTACCGGCTGCTGTATTACACTATACAGTAGGCATTAATAAGGAATCAGTAGTTGTTATTTTATTTAGAAAATCCATCTTGTTTGTCTTGCATTGATAAACTCCAATGCATACTTTATATGCCAGATTTTTAGAGGTGGTCTTGGTAAAACTGAATTTTCACCTCACATAAGATTTTTATTTGAGTTCTCCCATTTTCATGTAGATTTGTGTTATGGAAGCTGATCTATGAAAATAATTATAAAGAAATAGTAAGATAATCAGAAAACATTATATGACATTATAAAAACTAATAAAATTAAATACATATATCATTATTGTGGACTAGAATAGAGGAATTTTTCCAAGTAAAACAGGTTTTAGTACTTGAAAAAGTAATTGAGTTTTGAACAGTAGGGGATGAATCCCCCCCCACACAGGAGATAAAATATGAAAGCCTTCATGAAAATGCTTCTTGTTTATTCAAGTGAAAAGAGTAAATTTATTTGTTACATTTCTAATTTATTGTATTATTTATTTAAATCTTCATTGTTACATTATGAATATATATCATCATTGCATTCAACATATTCTTTTATTATATTTCTCCTAAATATTCACTGAATTACTATACAGGACATTCCCAACTATAAGACTCCTTCATCTAATACTTTCCACTCAGTGACTGGCATAGTGTCCAACAACTGCCGGTCAACACAACATTGTTATTTTTGAGTTCGTAATGGGTGGCAATGAAATAAACACATCTGAGTGGCAGCTATGCCTGACTGCTGCTTTCTAGAATCATGAAACCACATAATGAACGAAAACAAAATTCCAATTTGAAAGATTTCTACTGAATGTATTTTGGATTAATCTTAAAATCTACTCTATTTTTCTGTGCTTTACTTATCCTGAAATCCAGAGGCTCTGCACATTTACCCGCAAAACCTCCAAACCTAGAAGTAATCAGTTTTTCACTCACCATCAATGTGCTTAATCCCTAAATCAAGATACCATTTGCTGCTATGTGAATAAGAGCGATAACCTCTTAACCAGTTTCTCTGCTTTCCTAGGTTTTCTTAGCTTCACATTTCTCAGGAGGCACCTTATGTTAATTGGAAAAAAAATACTAGTTAATATATAGCATTTCTGTTTTAACGTTTATAATTAATTAATACAAATTCCTGAATACAGCACAACACATTTGTGTGTGTGTGTGTGTGTGTGTGTGTATTTCTCTAGCATCTCTTTGTATTCACCATTAAGTAACCATATAATTCTAAAGAAATTGAGTATAACTTTGGTTGCAGGCTAAAAGTTTGACTAAATAAAGAAAAATCTAATCAGGACATATTCACAACCACAGGATTGACAAGAGCAGTGTATGTGACTTATACTTTTCCAATCAAATTGAATTTCAGGGAAATGACAAGGAATTGTGAAACTCAAACTGTACTGCAAATAAAAGAGTCTAAACTGCTCCATCTAAGTTTAGATGGGAAGAAACCATCAAGGGCACAACCAATGTGCAGCGGCAAAGCCCTGGAACACTCAGAGAAAGGAAGAAGAATCTGCACAAAAATTACCTGAACAGTGAGTGTTCCTCACTGTTGCCAAAAAATTTCTCCCTTGTTTAATCTGATTTTTTGACTAAAGGAATCTAGTTAACAGTCCCTAAGATTGTGGTCTCCAGGCTCCTTCGTCCCCTCAAAAAGGTCTTGAGAGGGCCAGGGAGTTATCTCAGTGGTTCCGGGGCCTGTCTTGCAAGCGCAAGGACCCGGTTTTGATTCCCCGGTAACCACATACCATACTGGGCATGGAGACTCTCGCCCAGCAGCAACTAGTACCATATACCACAGTGCCAGGCGTGGTGGCTCACGCCTGTAATCCCAGCACTTGGGAGGCAGAGGCAGGAGGATTGCTGTGATGTGAGTTTGAGGCTGAGCTCAGGGCCAGCCTGAACCACAAAGGGAGATCCTGTCTCAAAAAACCTAAAAAAAAAAAAAAAGGTCTTGAGAAATTTATATAATATTTTATTAATAGTGTATAACTATTCTGAAACTATTTCATAACTTTTATTAGTGAGAGTTTTATTTATTAATATATCTGTTATCATTTAAAGATAAATTTATAAAGCCATTGCTAATCAAAACAAATAATATGTATTTATACAAATAACCATATTTTTCAAAATTGTGTTCACTGACCGAATGATATAATTCATATCTTTACTTAGGTCTTTAATATGTGGCTTAAGGAGAGATAAATCAAGTCTCAGATTTGTTCAACTGTTTGTCACTTTATGTAGAAATTTGACCTTATCAAAATATGTAACTTCAGAGAACACAAATAAATGGCCAAAAGTGTCACTAATCCTCTGGGAAACACAAACCAAAATCACAATGAGATATTACCTTATACCTGTCAGGAATACTGCATTTTTTAAAAGACAAATATTTATTAGGATACAGATAAGAGAACATACATACACTGGTAGCATGCAAAACTGAACAACAGTTAAACAGCATAGATATTTCCCAAAAGTTAAAATCAGAAATAGAATTCAATCTAACAATTCTACTTCTGGGAACTTTCCCAAAGTATTTGAAACCAAGAAAAGGAAGAAATATTAGTATATATGGGTGTTGGTTTGAAGAGAGGGCAATGGGAAAAACATAAGAATCAATATACATCATATACAGGTACAAATCCCCAGTGATGAATGTGATCATAATATATATTTAAAATGCATCAATAAACTCAATAAAGGAAAAAAATAAACATCTTCTTCTAAAGCTATACAATCTGGAGTGTTTTATGATGATCACCTTAGCTGACTAAAACACTCTCTTCCTCCTCAATTATCTCTTTTATGGTTTTTTCAATTTTTATTTAAGAGAATATATTCTCTTAAAACCCATCTTATCTATTTTTATTTTCACTTATTCTTTTAGCTTACTAGAAAATAATATCTCATTTATGGCTACTTTGGTCTGTTTATTTCTTCAACAGACTTTTAATGGTGATGTTTAAATGGAATGACATGTGCTACAAAAATGAGATGTCATGGCTATGAATTTTGGACAGAAAAAAGAGTAGGAGTTACATTTCTGCATAAATGCTTCAATAAAGTAGTCTTGTGTCTGGCCATGTCAGTGTGTGAGAAAAACCAGCTTCCTCTGTAGCTCTGGTGGTGTTAGGATTTAACTATCTACCTTGCTATGAAGTTCATTATTTTCAATTATTTCAGTTAGTTAACTGTGGTGTAAATAAGTGGATCAAATGGCCTAAAAAGAAATCAAAACCAGATTTAGAGATTATAGATATTTTGGAAGAGTTTGTGACTAATAGAAACTTCTGGAAAACAAAAGAGACTATAGTCTGACATAAATTTTATCCTGCACAATTTGCATTCATTGTAATGTCACATAGGCCCTTGACTTTATTGATCTGAACAAGAGACAAAATGGTATATTACTATTTAGTATCCTTTTTTTGTGAGCATTATTTTGTTCCTCTGAGAATAGGAGTAAAACCATTGTTATATTTTTTAGGTAAAAGAAGATAAACTAATTTACCACCTGTGGTATCACCTCAGTTATGTGCAGTTTGTTCATTAGAAAGAAATAATGCTGCTAGCAAGTGCACTGCATTCCCATCTGCGCTGCCAAAAGGCACAATCATCTTTCACTTCTCAAAATTAGTCATGTGAGTCTTGTCATACAAAACTTTATACCACCATTTCATTAGTATTATAATACTGAATAAGTGAATAAAATAACTATATTCTCATGCCAGCATCAGCCTGTACTGTGAATCACTTTTTTCTTTGATTCTCCTGCAGACTTGAGAGAAGGGCGAGAAGAGGAAATAGCACACTTGTACATGGGTGCACACGCACGCGCACACACACACACACACACACACACACGTAAATAATTAATATAGCTAAAAACCTGACGTCTTCCAGTACATGAGCAATGCTGCCTTTTGCGTACTCTCCTTTCTTTGGTTCACTTCATCACATAAAACCAAACTGGACACTGAGAATTCCATTTTATGTGCAATGCATAGGAAATTACCTCTGTATTTTCCAAGGACAACAGCAAAATGTGTGCCCTGGTTTTCTTTTGTGAGATTTAAAGTGACCCTTAGGTATTTCCAAGAAAGCTGATTTAGAAAACTGAAAATATTTTCTAAGTGGTTAAAATAGGATAGGTTGTTGGTTTGTGTGTCTCTTCATAGCAAGCTAATGTTCAGGCTTTTATTCTATAAAGTTCATTTTTCTGTTTATATCCTCAAACACAAAATAATTATAGCAAGTATTATAATTATAGAGGCAAAGGAAAATAATTTTCTGTGGGAAGCTGGGAAACAGGATGGAACCAGAATCCTCATCGTAAACTCCAATCTCCCATGAGTCCCACAGCAAAAGGATTAACAACCAACAAACCTCAAAGTCAGAACCTTGAGGAAAAAATAAACCCGGGCTCGACTCTTGCTACTCTGAGCAGTGGTAGCTGAAGGCAAAATACTGCAGCAGCAGAAGAGGGAGCAAAAGAGCCCCTAACCTGCACTCTTCAAACCTTTATTTGGTACAAAGCCTTCACACCCATAATACTAGCATGCATAAAACAGGGTGGTCCCACAATAATTCTGTAGTTAAAGATTACATAGGGCAAAGCCAGAAACGTTAAATCTCAGTAAGTCTTAAGGCCAATAATTCCAATGCAGTAATTTTTGTAGTTTAAAATCCCACAGGACGGGGCAGATGATCACAGTAATCCTGGTTGCTGATCAAGTAGAGCAGGGCAGCCATCCCTAAATCCAAGTAAGTTAGTCATAAATCAGAGTAAATTGTCCACAGTTCCAGGCATCTCTCTGTTTATTTTTATATTATGTAAGTGTATTTTGAGGAAAACAGAGTAGACCCAATAATGGTTTGGTATATAATTAATAATAAATAAAAGCAGTTTTTCTTAAACTTTTCTACTAGATGTTTAAGACCAAGTTATAGTGAGGCCTATATTAAGTAAAGTTAATCTCGTCCTGTCTAAGAAGGTCAAACAAGTCTCCTCAGGCCGGATCTTGCAGTCATGCAGTCTCTCAGCTCTTAGACTATTTTCCTTTATGCTTTTAAAGAAATTAGAAGGAACTAATACTAACAAAATTAAAATATTTTTCTTCGTTATAATTTTAGGTTCAGAAGACATTTTCACATGCCTCTAAAATTTTTTTTGATTTTTTTTATTTGTTTAAAACTAAAACTGAATACCTATTTTGAAAAAAAATAAATTAGCTCAGATAAATGGATTGCTTATTAGGTATCAGTGTACTTTTATAGTCAAGTCTATGCAAGGCAAAAGTATTTTTTATTTGCACAATTATGTTTCAAGGGGCAAGTTAGTCTGTTACCAACAGTGAGGGGCTTGAACTTCCTTTGAATTCAGAGAGCAAACTCAGTGGAAAGTCCTCCCAGAGGTGTTCTCTTCTGGGAATCTAGTTTTGACTACATCATAACTATCTCTTTTCTTTGTGAAAAGATACTGGAGTTAACACATGGAAGGACAATTTAGAAAATTATTGCAAATTATAAGGAATTAGTCACTAAAAACAAATAAGGAATCTGACATAATGGCAACAATGCAAAGCTTTTTGGAGAGGATTAAGAATTACAAAACATCATTAATTTGCAATTTAGCATATATTAACATTTTATAAAACACATATGTATATAAAGTGTGCCAATAAAATCAATTTTTAAAAGCCACAAAATAGTTACCAGGTGGCATACTTGGAGAGAGAAGAAAGAAAAAGGAGGGTAGAAGGGAAGCAAAGAATGAGTGACTCAAATGAGCAAATTTGGAAAGTTATGACCTGGGGTCCATATGACAGCCTTTAATTACCTACTTGGAATGACAACATAATTGAATTGCAATGAACTGTGATCTGTCTTGACACTGAACCTTGCTATTAATTATTGGCCATTTTAACCCTCAAAATTTCCATTATATATTATCTCTGACTCTTAATAAAGTCATGTTAATATGATGTCACTCAGTGACTACCGACAGGGAAGGTAAAGGCCGAGAACATTGATGATAGAAGCTTCTTAATGACATTCTCACCAAGATAGTAATGATGCCAAAACTACACAGATCTTCATAGATGAGTATGTATAGTCAAGTTCAAACATTGTTTTCAAAAATATGTACACTAGAATTTTGTAAGCATGTAGTTTGGATCTGCATTGAGATGGAGCTTCCAGTGCATTGAACTGTCATGCTGCAAAATGATTTCATTCTTTAAGTTTTCAAACACAATGAACTGTGTGGCTGAAAACTTCATCTACAATAATCTGTAGGCTTATTTGTACTTGACAACCTTGACTTCTTATTAGTAATTATCATTTCAGTTACCTTTCACAGTTTTGTAGTGTCTGTTTTACTCTGTTTAAAACAATTTTAACTCTTCCTTGTTCTACAAATTCATTTTCAAATGAGGCAGATAATATATTAACATGATTTTTAAAAATATTTCAAAGACGTTTGAATGCATAGAAGAGTCTTTAGTAATCTAGTAGCACATTATTATTGCCACATAGAATATTACATTAATAATTTTAAATAACTGTGATGAAAGGCTTATTATACAGTTATCACTCAGTTCTTAGTGTAATGTCTACATTGATATTTAGTAGAGATTTTTAATTAATCTGAGCTCTGTTTTAAAATAAAGAGCAGAAAATTGAACAGGCCTACTGATCTATTGTACACAGATATCTGAGGATGAAGAGAAGGAAATACTTTTTATAAGTTCACTCTTTACTTGATATCCACTTTATTTAAGAGAACCATCATTCACCATCATATATATATGATATATATCATATATATATATATATATATATATATATATATATAAATTCCCAATAGAGTGACCAAAAGTCTGTGTTTTTGAAAATAAATACTGTTGATTAAATAGATAGTAGAGTCACACCTTGATGCACAAACTTAAATTTATTTTAAGATTTTGAGGAGAATGGCATGGTTGTGTTTATTACCTTTTTATAGAAGCTAAGTTGGATAGAAGTACTATAGGCAGGCAGATAGGGGTTAGGACTTCGCAGGAGTCAGTTTAGAAAATTTAAACTATGGCTGGAGGTGCACTCATGGAAGGCCAGGCCTCAAGGTAAAGGAAAAATGACCATGTACCTCAAGTGCCTGCCACCCTGCAAAGGGTAAACAATTAACAGTTGATATGCTAAATGGACATTCATCACCCAGGTAGTGAGCAGGACCTCCTTCCTCATTTCTTCCAAAAAAGTCTTTGTTTTTTTTTCCATTTATACTCATTACATGACCTGCTTTCCCAATGGATCAACATTATGTAAGTGACTACATTTATCATCTTATTGTTTGATTAGAGTTTTGTCCCAAATTTCTTCCACCTCATGATTTTGGCCACATCTGATGACTTTGCTCTATAAAACCTCTTCTGTAAAGAGGAATCCTTGGTAACCCATTTTCTGGGTTCCTCTCCACCTCTCTCAAGAACTTTCTCTGACACTACAATTCTTCTACTTTTAATCTCTATTGCTCCTCTGAATTATTCTTTGATTTTGGGAACATACACTCAGTATGTCAGACATTAGCAGGTTGGGAGTTAAATTATATCCTCTATCACATGTGAAAATTCCATATCAACCTGATGTTGACTTGGGAATGGAAGCATCAGTCTAGGTTGGAGGTTGTTTTTCTCCAAATCTCGAAACACTTCATTCCACACTCTCCGTGCACTGAGTGTTTGAGTTGAAAAGTTTGCCATTATCCTGAGGAACTTCCCTTTTTATTAGTTATTTTCTTTTTTCTCACTGCTTTCAGTATTTCATTCTTTTGTTGGATAACTGCAGCATTGATAATTATATTCCTAGGTGTAGATATTTTTATATTACAGACATTTGGAGTCCTATGTGTCTCATTTATCTCAAGTGGTCATAAGGCCCTTAAATTGAAAATATTTATTTCCTCTGTATATTTTCTTTTTTTATTATTATCTTTATTGGTACATTAAATATGCACATCATGATTGCACTCCATAATAGGGATTTGTACCAGTATAAAACACAACTTAATTCTCACTTTTTCCCATAGCCTTACCCACCCTACCACCCCCCCATATACATAAAAAAGATGTAAATGAGTCCTAGCATTGTATGTTATATATTGTGAAATAGAAAATGATCAATGTAAAATAGGGTGAAAGGGGAAAATCCTCTGTATATTTTGATGAAAAACTCTTAAACTATTAAAAAAAAAGTCTTTGTATAAAGATATAAAAGGTGTGGCTGTTTGAAAATATTTTAATTGTTATCAGAAGAATGTCTAATATGCATTAAATGGTTTAAAAACATATAGAATTGGGCTGAGGATTTAGCTCAGTGGTTTGGTGCCTGCCTGGCAAGTGCAAAGGCCAGATTCAAACTGGGTAACTGCATACAACAATGCCAGGTGTGGAGACTCATGCCCACCAGCAATCAGAACTATGTACCACAGTGTGGAGCATGGTGACTCACTCCTGTAATCTCAGCAGTTGAGAGGCAGAGGCAGGAGGATTACTGCGAGTTCAAGTTTGAGCTAAGGCCCAGTCTGAACTACAAAAGTGAGACCCTGTCTCAAAAAAGAAAAAAAAGATGGAATTTTACAAATGTAGTCAATTATATAATTTCTGATTGAAATACATTTAATGGTAGAGAATTGAATAAAAAAGAATAAATTTTATTTTTAAAATTGTCTTTAAAGGTGGGTATAGCGGTGCACACCTCTAATCTGAGCAATTTGGAGGATGAGCCACAAGGATCACTGCAGTTCAAGGTCATTCTAAACTACATAGTGAATTCAACAGCAGCCTGAATTACCTAACAAAACCTTGTCACAAATGTGTGTGTGTGTGTGTGTGTGTGTGTATAATTAGAAAGTCTTTAGAATTTTAGAATAATATTCCATAACATTATATCTAACTGTTATTTCTACCTATTGCTCTCTCTCTCTATTTATCTTGTTCTGTATTTGTTTCAAGTCTAAGTGTATGCTTCTGCTAACTCCAAATTTAAAAGATTAAACTTTTTAAGTATTATCCACAGTCCCTTTCAGATATGAAAAATAAAATGTTTATATCCCTAAATTTAAAAAAAACTCTCTCTGCTAATTCTCATTTGCTTTAATATCATAGAGTGTTACCAGTGAAATCAGAATGAATCAATACTTGTCTCCAAACTCCATCATTTTGATATTGATTTTATTAGGACCTTTTAGATACACATCTTGATCATATTTAACTTTAAGAATTTGCACATATGCATGATATATATTGATTTTCATTTTTTCCCATTTCTCTACCTCTTTACATTTTCCCACCCCTATATACATAAGCTTTATTTCTATTTTTGTTTGTATTATTGAATTATTTCTTCACCTTCTTTACTTTTCATTTTCTATTTGAATATTATCTTCCCCAATAATACTCCATGTTATTTGAATGCCTCATTTGTACCCTTTAGAGCCATAGGTCTCAATTTTTCTCATAAAAGTAGTGCCAGATAAAATTAATAATTCCTAGCTTCCCTTCTAGCCAGCAAACCACACTTAATCTTGAATATATCGATAATGCAAAAGCCAGATTTACTTCCTCTTTAGATCTAAGGTCCTGTTTTAGTCAGATCAGGCTCCTTGAATGAACTATCAGAGACTGCACAGCATATGGAAAACACGCTTTTCTTGCTCCGACTTTTGTGTCAGGTCAGGTGGCCAGAACAATGGGGTTTCTGGGTTATAGTGTATAATGTCTTCATGAGGCTAAAAACAGTGAAAGAGAAGCTCTCTACATTCTGTTTTCTAAAGGCACTAATTGTGACTCAATCATGGAGACCCAGTCTTATGATTTAATTATCTTATGACCTAAGCCCCCTACTAACACCATCAGGTCACTGATTTAGAGGGTGTCATGTAAACACTGAAGGAGAAATTCTTTTAATAACATTTCAAGTGAAATTCAGGACAAAAGAAACATATATTTAATTCTCTGGTGTGATAAGGACCAATTTTAATTTATATAGCGATGAAAAGTATTAAAGCAAAAAATAAAATAATTTGCTAGTTAATTACTCTGCATACATACTTTTCATAAACAAAATTTACCTTGTTAAAATCATTTCTTTTAATTTGCTCCAAAATCTTAGAAGTGTGTATATTTATTTATTTTTTTATTTCCAGGATGTATGAGTGAGACCTTTTCAAATAAGAGTGAATCTGTCTCAAGGGTTATGCATGTATCTATAGATACATCTATACATACAGATATATCTATAGATGTAGATATAGATATATCTACTGTGTGTGTGCCTATGAGACTTCTCAATTGCATAGACATGCATTTATTTATATATGACATTATAAACCACACAAATATATATATATATAGCTATAATATAGCAATACTGCTATAATTATATATATATATAGTTATAAAAATTTATGTTTAGAAATTACATTTGTTTTTCACATTTTATTAAATTGCTTTACATGACATTTGGAATGCACACAAGCCAATTTAGAGACTGCTGCTCTAATAAAGTGATTTTTAAAGCCTATATTTTTTTATATTTATTCTTCAAAGCTGGTAATATTTCCTTCAACTTACAGGAAAGATGATGATGAAGAATACCAATCATCTTTATTTACATTGAGTTTATTTAGAAGTGAGAAGAAAGCCATGAAATGAATTTAAAAATGACTAGTGTTAATTGCATTCTGTCCTAAAAAACTGATTAGATAAATAATTTCTAGAAAAATTATACCACTGTGAAAGTCAAACTGTTTTTTTTTTAAGTGTTATGTAAAGGAAAAGCACTCAACCCACATTAGGCATATAAAGATGTTAAATAATCATAAATTATCTTCTCTTCTACATCTGTGGATTTCTTTCTCACTATTGTTTCTATAGGAAAATTTTTTAATTGAAATCTTTATTGGTACATTATATATACACATCATGATTGCATTTCACAATGGGGAATTGTACTAGTATAAGACACAATTTAATTTTCATTTTTTTCCCATAGCCTGACCCACCCTACCACCCCCCATATACATAAAATTTGTTTTCTTTCTTTTTTGTTATAATTTCATTATTTTTCCCCATTCACCCTATTTCACTTTGAGTATTTTCTGTTTCACAATATATAACATAAAATTCTAGAACTCATTTACATCTTTATTTTCTCATACCAGAGAAAAGATGAGATATTTACCTATTTGTGCCCTGTTTATTTCACTTATGAGGATATCCTCAAGGTATGTCCATTTAAGTATAATTGATTCAAACTTATAATTTTTTATGACAGAGTAATACTTCATTCTGTAAAAGAACCACGGCTTTTTAAGGTTATAACTCTGTTAATATAAACAAGGATAGAGCTATATCTAAGATAAGAAATAAAACACAGACACTACTATTTGAGCCATCTCAAAGAAGGTGCGCTAGCACCTAGTCAGCTACATTGTTACCCTTTGGAGATTCTAACACTGGACTCCACATGGAAAAATGCATGAGTTCTTCTCCAGACACCAAGGTGATCTGACTGTGTAACTCTGAAGTTTATCTAAGAGAAGCTTAGCTAAATAGGCTAGGCAAATCTACACTCAAGGCATGAAAGATGTATCTTAGACTGGTTCTTCTGCTTCATAGTGTGGAGGATCTGCCCTAGCATAGCTTGTAGCCTGGATGGTATAAAAGGGTAGTGAGAAAAGAAACTTTATATTTCCCTTCTTCAGAGCAGCTCTAGTCTTCCTTTTTGTAATGGACATTACCCACTGCTTTCTAGTCTAGACTCTTTAGCCTCCTTTCATCATCAGTCTCCTGATTTAGACCTGCCTGGAACACTACAATGTGCTCCAGACCTTTGCCTAAATCCTTTTGATTGTTTCCAGTGTGCAGACTGACTTTCTGGACTCTTCTATATCCAACTCTGTAGGTGGTCAATGTAAGCTAATCTTGAAAATTCATATATATTTGTATATCTTTATTCTATCTGTTTCTCCAGTAAATGCTCTATAATACAACACCAAATGTCTTTTTTATCAATTAATACTATATTATAGATATAAAATAACATTATGTTCTACACATATTAACTTTGTATGACAGTTCCAAAAAATAAAAATAAACAAATATTACAGTATTACATGTTCCAAAAGCTAGGACATTCTTAAATGTGCCAGGTTTTCTACATATGCATTCCCAAGCTTTCTCTGGCTTACCTACTTGACAACTTGTTGAACTTATGTTATGCCTTAGAGGCTGTTAACAATCTCATTTCACTTGGAAGGAAAAAAAAAATTTCAATAAACAAAGACAACAGGAATGAATCATAATGATCTTACCTGTAGGATTCTTTTCCTATGATTAGTAGGCACATGTTTAGAAAATTAACGCTAGATAGAACAGTCATTCTGAACAGTGGAAATGCATTATTTTTCTCTTGGAGCAAATTATATTCAAGAGGATTATCATCTGCACGAAGGATAAGGTACAGAGAGACGAGGACACCATTTCATCTGAGCATTATTTCTTCCTAGGCTTCCAGAATGTCTGGGGGCTTAATTTCAGTATCTATTGAACTTCAGTAAGATAATCTAATGCACTTTGAGTAAAAATAAAAGACTTACTAACGGGCAGATGGTCAGAACTCTCAAAAGGCATAGACCCAGTCATACAGGGCAGAGTCCTGCAAGAAGTAAAGACTTACTGCCGCTGAAACCAGCTGTCCCAGCATCTGTGTGCACTGCTAGTGAATGAAAAACCTGAGGAGATGACTATTGACCATAAATATCAGTTTGTACTTCTGCACCAAACAGTGCCAGAATTATGACTTAAGAAATTTGTTTTCTACATCCTATTGTTTTAATATCAGTGGGTCAATAACTCAGAACAGATTTGTAGGAAATTCTTCAAACTACTTCTGAGTCCCAACTATAAGATCCTTCCATATTACAAGGAAGGTTGGAAACGTCATATCTTAGGAGAGAATCTGTTTATCAGTCGTGACACTCAAGCCAGTGTAATGAAATTCTCATCCTCTCTTCCCCAGGCCTGTTCTCCATCTGAAAATCAAACCTAAGTCTTCTAAACTGGACTCCTAGGTATGTCCTTAGTGCAAAAATACATAGTAGAATATTCAAGAAAGTGTGGAATTACGTTTCTTTTAATCCACTTTCCAAATGGTCAGGTTACTTCTTATGTGAGGCTTAGTCCTATATTCTCCCGTTATCCTCATAGGCCTGAACAGATTCTGTTGGCTTTTTATTCCTTTAGAGTTTGAGATTAGTCTCACTGCCTGTGACATTCAAGACATTCCTACATTTATGAAACTGGTTTATCTTTATTTATAACCTTGCCTATACTATTCCTTTCTTTTCTTCCCTTAGTGAGGAATAATATATTGTAAAAAATATGAACATGAAACTTAGGATCCAGTTTAAATCATGTATGTTAGGAAAGATTTGGATTTAAAAATTGGAACCAGGCATCTGAAAATATGTAATAATTGGGAGAAATAGTTTAGAATATTTGAGATGACAGAGTTCCCTCTGGAGTCAGGGGTCAGGGATGCGTAATCCTGCATGGGTGCTAAATCTTCCAGAGTATAAGACAGCGATTTTGGAATCTAGCTCAGAAATATATACTTGGCACTCATAATTGCAAATTGAAATACAGTAATCACTAGATCATACTAGAATAATAATAACAATAATTTGCCTGAAAAAATAAGGGCATTTAGGGTGATGCTACAAAAATATGATTTCATACTGACATGAAGAGCAAGTGAATAGGGATTTAAAGTTATTCCAGCAGAAACTGAGGAATGAGAAATATATCCCTTTTTTATTCCTTTTCTTTGACAAGGTCTTGCTATGTAGTTCTGGCTGGCCTTGAACTCACTATGTAACTAGCTGACTTGAGACAGATTATAATTTAAGCCACGGATAATATAAACATTTAATTAGAAAATAATGATAAGTACAGATACAGCTTAAGGGCTATCTGTTAAAGAAATCCAAGAGAAAAGCTATACTCAGTATTCTCAATAGATAATATTCCTTCCACTTATAAAAACTACCTGAGAAGTCTGTTAGACAACTGTGTAATTTCTCTTAGCTGCCCAGGAATCATTTTCAGAATTAAGTCTGCGGATGTGTGGTCAGTCATTGTTATATTGTCATATAAGTTTTACTCTGAGATGAAAATAGTGTGTGGGCTTTCAGAGGTCTAAATTATTTGTTTTAGTACTAAAACATTTTTTCTGTGATGAAATGTATTCTTTGTGACTTAAAACATATATCTAGTTCCACAAATGCTCATATATCAAATTGTCAATTAATGTGATGCTGTTACATTTTTCAAAACCATCCATGCAATGTAGCTTCCTGATTTCTTGTTGGTGCTCCAGAGTGATTTAGCCATTAGAGTAAATTATGGATGATTTATTTTCTACCCAGAACTAGAGCTATCCATTTTGAGGGAAAAGCATAGGAAAATTATTACGTTTTAGTGAAATATTTTACAAACTAGGACATATCACTATTATTTGATACGTTTAGAATTGTTTATGAGATGATTTGATGAATTGGTACTATGATGGTTTTTATACATCAAAAACATCATTTTAATCTACTTCTGAATTATAATAGCATAAATTTAAAAATGCAAATGAAACTGCCAGGAAATATTGCCATGAATTAATTCTTTAGGTCACAAGATACTAAGGGAGAAAAACAGATTAGTAATTAAAGAAAGGTCTCTACAGATGATCTGGTAGATTCCCCTTTTCTAGCCATTTGACTTCGTGTAGGGCACTTGCTATCTTTGGATTTCATTTCCCATCCAAAAAAAAACATGGATAATATGGCTGTTTTAAAAATAGAATATATCAGCACATGTAAAGCAATGTATTAAGAAGTTAGGGAGGTATTGTATTGTCTAATATAAAATGAATTTAAAAATCTAAGCAGTTATTTAAGTAGATATTGTTATATTAAGTGGTACAAAATGACACACTACTATTTGATTTAGTAATCATGTGTTGAGTGCCTGATGTATGTTGGATACTGGTGTAGATGCTTGACCATTGCACTAATACTAGATTTTAATTTAATTTCTTTTCCTCAAATGTTGCTTCAGGGCAGCAGTAAGGAACACGTTTTACAGAATATATATATATATATATATATATATATATATATATATATATATATATAAAATCTAAACTCGACGTAAGTACAGAGGTTGTCTTAAACATTTTGGGTCACACGCATCTTAAAATAGGGGTAATAACACAGTCTACTTTGGATTGGATGACCTACATTCCAGACTTGAGCGGGGATCTTGAAATATGTACATTGTCAAAATAAAATCTCCTGTTATTCCTAGCACAGTTACATAATCTGCTGTTTTTCTAAACACTTTCCTAAAATTGGAATACAACGTTTGTGAGACATTAGATGAATGACTATCTAGAGTTCTAAATAACATCTATTTAAATACAAGCACTAATGGCCTGGCTCATGCTGTTAAACCCCAAAAAAGAGAGCATTTTGCTTTTTCATTATGCTGATGTCTTTGTGACTATCGCGAATATCTTGGCTTGTCCGTAGGATGATGTAATAGTTTACCTGGCATCATTGAGGAAAGAAAATTTGCTGCTGCTAACAAAGAATCTTTTCATTGCAGGATCATGCAATGATCCTACATTATCATCTTGTTTAGCACAAGAGTATATACACATGTGTGTGTGAGTATATACCATTAGTTACTGTATGTATGCTTTTTTTACGCTACTTAAATGTTGAGGAAATATACGTAATTATGAGTGTCAAATAACAAAAAGAATATTTATTAAGATTGAAATAATCAGTATTACAATTATTTTTCTTAATATTGTATTTGTCAAACTTCTTGTTCAAAATAATGTTAAAAGAAAGCCTCAATTGAACATGTTTAATATGATGTATTTGATATTAAAGCATGTAAATATTAATTAATTTATTCCATTTTCACTTGTATTCTGTGCACTTTACTCTTCATTACTCTAGCAAATACTTCATTATAAAATAAGTAAAAACTAGGATATCATGTTTTGCTCCCTAATGGAAAATATAATATATAAGAAATTTTATCTTTAAATTATTTCTACAATAATTTTCCTTGATTCATAGCTAGTTGTACAATTAGAAATCCAAGTAATGTATAAAATCTTCCTTCACAAATGTCCAAAATATGTGAGTTATTCATTTTTCTTTGAAAAAGCAAAACCAAAAAAACCTCCCAAAAAGCAAAAACAGACCAACCTTTATAAATAAACTTTAGTGAGTCAAGGTATGCGGCACTAGTTGACACCTTGGAAATATGATACATAGCTCTTCTAGACTGTCTAGTATTTTTAAAACAGTGGTCTGAAACATTAGTTGAAATGATGAATGTTTATTTACATCACACTCAAACTTTTTTATGGTAAGACCCAGAAAATACATTTCCTGTTCTTGAGAAGATATTAAAAATATCTCTTATACATTCTTGTAAGATTTTCCTGACACAGAAAGTTTCTTCAAAAGGAAAATAATGAATAGGTTTTACCACTGAATGGTGTATTGATCATAAAGATGTGTGTCCAATCTCATACAGTGATCAAGATTGTACAGTGTTATAAACCTGGTTTTCATGTCAGTATTCTCAGAACTATGTCCATTATGCTGAGTAACTAATTTAATTGTACTAAACCAGCTGGAATGTGGGGAACGCTGAGATATAGATAAAGTGTAGTCAATTCCTCAGTTAGTACGAAAGGCACACTGTTAATGAGGAGTCCTAAGATTTCAACAAATTTTTTGTTAAACAGACTTAAAAACACAAATTACTTCAAGTGATTTAGATTTGACTCAATGGCAGTAAAATAAATAACATTTAAACATAAAAGAAAAATGACTCAAAGGTTTCATCAGAAAAGCCTTATTAATGGGGAGAGGCAGGAAGAATTTCATGTTAATCATAGATTCATCCTATATTTTTAAATATAAGCCTCATGTTTTTATTTGGTATATGAAGAACTACTTCACAAAAACAAATGAGGTATATAAAACATTATTCATTTTGGGCATCTATGCAGGAGTGATATCATTTCCTAGATTATAGAGAAATAGGTTACGATTGCTTACCTCAGAGTTAGTTTTAGACATAATCAGTGACATTATACCTACAAAAACACCAGGAGATTATAATAAACTCAAGACACTCTTCCTCAAACACTAGGTTGGGGACTCAAGAAGCCAGCAAAATATAATTGTAAAAGCTTAGATGTTGAACAAACAATACATGAGAGAAACAATGAAAGCTTGGGACCTATAGTCAAATCAGAAAAAGTCATAGTTGGGAGCAGCTGTTTTGAATCTATGTAGCCATTTTAATCACTTGATTCTGTGGAAAGCAGAAGCTCCTAGAAAAAAGCCCAGTTACATCTTTATTGTTTGTGATGTTATAGAAACCAAAATATAAAAGGTAGATTCAGAAGTTTCTCTCTATTAAAAGAGCTTAATCAAACAAGTCAGAAATGGCTTTGACAAGCAGTTACTATTAATTCTCTTCTAAAATTTATAGGCTGCTCGATCATTTATTCTCATGTTTTGTATGTTAGACAAAGAACCTACAAGAGAGAAAAAAAAAGCCATAAACAAAAGACAGCATAAAGAGATAAGGCTTTCATTTGATGCAGAAGCAACCTTACACTACAAAAACATAAAATAAAATAAACTTGAGCAAAAGAATCTTAGAAAAACCAAACATGCAACAGTCAAGCTCAGAAGAAACAGTAAGAAAACCTGTGTGCTATTAAAACTGTGAGTATGTACATGTGAGTCAAAGTGCAAAACACATTAAAATTAAAGAGTAAGCAAATTACTTACTCTTTTAAAATTACTTATAATAACATTACACTTGTGCTAAATAATTTGGCAGAGAATTAAAAGCAGAATATGTGATTTTATTTGGGTAGTTTAAGAAAATGAGTCAATTTGATTATTAATGTTTTAATAACAGAGCAAGTAAAATGGATGTGCTATACTTTGGCAAGGAAGCTTCAGTAACTTCTCTGGCACAAGGAGAATGATTGGTCATTTTTGCAGTGTGCACAATGTTCTTGTTTGTGTCTGTGTTGCTGAATGGAGTTTTCTTGTTCTTACACACTGCATCGCAGGCACAGAGTGACCTTGTCTGATCTTAGTGTTCTGTGAAATTGTAGATTTTTCAGCAGAGAAACAACACAAACCAGCTGGACAAGCTCCCAGGAGAAAGCTACTGGAAGCTTTTCTTTTCTTATTTTTTAAAATTTCTTAAAATGCACCCTCAGAAAAAAAATATGGAGAAAAATTGCAAACAAAGAAAAGCAATAATAGCAAATAAAGTTTATTAAGAGTTGAGGAAAGATGTATAACTTTTATTAAAGAGAAATGAAGTAAAAATACTTATCAAAATTATGATAAGGTAAAAATTGTTGTCATAAAAAATAACTAGTAAGAACAGGTTATTTTTAACAACAAAATATATTTGTAACATGT
>PVIR01015581.1:0-38063 GCA_004026965.1 Petromus typicus
AAAAAGTAGCTTGAGAAGGAGTGAGAGGGTTTGAAATGTTCAGAATCAAATGGGGCAATTTCTACTATAACTTGAAGGTTGTAGAATAATTCTCCTTGACTTTGTTGTATGCCCTCCAGGCCTATTGGGATAGAGCTCCTACTTACTTCTATGTACAGCAGTGCAGCAATTCTGCTACCTACAGCATTGGTGGGGAAGCGTCAAGACTCTGAGATTCCAGGCTCGACTGACTGTATATATTCAAGATTTGATCATACTTTTCTTCAATGCTGAGCTTTCTTAATAGGCTTTGCCGTATTAGCTCTGCAGGACATCTTCGGTTCCATCCATTGAAACCTAAGTTTCAAAGTTACCCCCTCAGGTTTTGCTCACTGTGCATTCAGGTGGATGTGGCACCACGTAGAAACACCAAAGTTGACACATACCTTCTGGAGGGATCAACATGACAGTACACACTGAGCTGAAGCCCAGAAAATGGCATGGGCAGCAAAGAGCAAGGTACCAGAGGTTGTATCATAGAGCCTGTGACATGAAGCATCTCATAAGGTTCTTCAGGCACCAGTACATGCCCGCACTGGGGTTCATTCATTATCTTGAAAGGTAACTCTTAAATTCTGTGATGCTGGGAGATTGACTTGTAACAATAGTTATTTTGCCTCATTGTTGATATTCTCACCCAAGTGTGTGGTTTATTTGTTCATATATCCCAAATCTTAAATTCTACATCTTTTCTGTTTTTAACACTTTTGGTTTTAAAAGTATTTGTTTCACATGTTCTACTTTAAGAATTCGGAAAAAACTATATTGCTCATTATACTTAACATTGCTTCACTTAAATACCCAATTTGCTGCTCACAAGTTTAACCACCCACAAAACACTATGCCATAAATACAATTCAGGGAAATTCTTGCAACTTTGATCTATTTTATAAAGTTGCAAGAATTTCCCTGAAATATTCTTCTTAACCCCCCCCCAAAGGATTGTCTTTTCATTTTCTGACATTTTCTTCAATCTCTTTTTTCAGAGTGTTGTAGTTTTCAGAGTGAAGCTCTTCGACTTCCTTTATTGGACTGATTATTAGATATTTCAGTTTTTTAAAAAATCAAATATTTATTGGTACATTATGAAAGCACATCATCATCACATTCAACAATGAGTGTTTCTACCAGAATATGACATGACTTGATTCTCATTTTTTCCTTTTTCCCCCCGCCCTGCAACCCCCCACCCCCATATACATAATCGTTGTTTTCTTTTTTCTTCATTATTACCACAATCGTTTTTCCCACGTTATTTACCCTCATACTCTCTTTTCTTTTAAATATGTTCTACTTCACAATATCAACTATACATACTACAACTCATTTACAATTTAATTTCCTCATACTAGAGAAAAGATACAATATGTACACATATGTGACTTATACATTTTACTTGTGAGGATGTCCTCAAGGTATATCTATTTGAGTATGAATGACTCAGTCGTATGATTTTTTAATGGCAGAATAATACTCTGTTCTATGAAAGAACCTCACTTTCTTTAACCAGTCTCCAGTTGATGGACATTGCTTTATTTCCAATATTTAGTAATCACAAACTGAGTAGCTATAATCATGGATACACAAATGTCACTATGATATGAATTTTTTAATTCTTTTGTGTACATACCTAGTAGAATGATAGCTAGGTCAAATGGGACCTCCAATCCTAGTTTCTTGAGTAATCTCCACAGAGGTTGTATGAGTCTACATTCCCACCAACAGTGGAGAAGGATTCCTTTTTCTCCACACCCTCGCCCACATTTATTGCTCGCTAATTCTGAAATGGCAGTCATTCTTTGTGGAGTGAGATGAAATCTCAGTGTTGTTTTCATCTGCATCTCTTGAATGACCAATGATGTTGAGCATTTCTTCATATACTTCTTAACTTCTCTTACTTCTTCTACTGAAAAGTGTCTGTTCATTTCAGATGCCCACTTTTGAACTGGGTCTTTAAATTAGGGTGGGCAGGTTTTATTAAATTCTTTGTATATTTGAGATATTAGCCCTTTATCTGAAAAAAACATCTGGTAAATATACTTTCCCCTATTGTTGGTTGCCTTTTCACTCTGTGGGTGGTTTCATTTGTTGTATAGAAGCTTTTTAAAAGAATGAGATACAATTTATTGATTTTTTTCTGCTAATTTTCATGCTATAGATATTTTGTTCAGGAAGTCTTTCCCTAAGCCAATGTCTTCAAAAGTTTTACCTGACCTATTTTGTAGCAGAGTTAGGGTGTCTGGTTTAATGTTTAGGTCTCTTATCCACTTTGATTTTAGCTTGCTACACGGTGAAAGAGATAGGTCTAATTTTAGACTTTGGCAAGGTAAATCCCAGTTTTTCCAGCACCACTTGTTAAAGAGGCTATCTTTCCTCCATTGAGGATTTTTGGCTCCTTTGTCAAAGATTAAGTGACTCAATTTATCTGAACTGGTTTCCGGATCTTCTATTACTCTACTGATCGTCAGGTCTGTTGCTTTTTCAGTTCCATGCAGTTTTCATCATAGTGGCTTTATAGTAGTTTCAGGTTCGGGATCATAATACCCCCCATAATGTCCCTGTTGCTTCAAATTGCTTTCACTATTCTAAGTATTTGCATCCAGATGATTGTATGGGTTTTTTTCTCTAGATCTGTGAAATATGCTTTGGATTTCAATTGGGATATTGTTGAATCTATATAATAATTGTGAGAATATAGCCATTTTGACGATACAGCTTTTTGCTACCCAGGAGCAAGTTATGTCTTTCCATTTTTTTTTTTTTTTTAAGTTTTTTTGAGACAGGGTCTCGCTTTGTGGTTCAGGCTGGCCCTCAGCTCAGCCTCAAACTCACATCACAGCAATCCTCCTGCCTCTTCCTCCCGAGTGCTGGGATGACAGGCGTGAGCCACAACGCCTGGCACTGTGGTATGTGGTACTGGTTGCTGCTGGGCGTGAGTCTCCACACTCAGTATGGTATGTGGTTACCGGGAATCAAACTCAGGTCCTTGCGCTTGCAAGACAGGTGCCGGAACCACTGAGCTAACTCCCCGGCCCCTGTCTTTCCATTTTTTGATATCTTCTTCCATCTCCTAATTCAGAATGTTGCAGTTTCGGAACAAAGGTCTGTCACCTTCCTTGTTAGATTGGTTCCTATGTATTTCATGTTTTGGGATGTTATTGTGAAAGGAACTGACTTCCCAATTTCTATTTCAATGTGTCTGCTGTTTATATATAAAAGGCTATTGATTTTTGAGCACTGACCCTGTACCAGCTATGCTCTTATACCAATATATAATAGCTATGCTATAACTGTATCCAGCTATGCTATTATACCAATTATATAATATGCTATTATACCTTATTATACCAATAAGGTCCAGCAGTTTTTTAATTGAGTTTTGGGGATCGTTTTGATAAAGTATCATATCATCAGCAAATAATGACAATTTAACTTCTTTTCCTGTCTTTATTCCTTTTATTTATTTCACTTGCCTAACTGCTGTGGCTAATATTTCCAGAACTATATTGAACAGAAGTGGTGAGAGAACATATTCTTGTCTTGTTTCTGATCTCAGTATAAAAAGTTTCAGTTTTTGACCATTTAGTATGATGCTGGCTGATGGTTTCTCATAGATAGCTATTTTTAGTTTGAGATAGAAACCATCTATTCCAATTTTCTGTAGGGTTTTGAACATGAGTACGTGTTGCATTATGGCATATGTTTTTTCTGCATCAATTGAGATGACCATATGTTTTTTGTCCTTGAGTCTGTTAATATTGTGTATTACATTTATTGATTTACATATGTTGAACCATCCCTGCATCCCTAGGATGAATCCAACTTGATCAGGGTATATGAACTTTTTGATGATTTTCTGTGTTCTGTTTGTCAGTATTTTATTGAGGATTTTTGCATCAATGTTCATTAGAAATGTTGGCCTGTAGTCCTCTTTTTTTTTTTTTTTCCCCCTGTAGTCCTCTTTTTTGGTTGGGTCTTTCTCTGCTTTTGGAATCAAGGTAATGGTTGCTTCCAGAAATGTATTTGGAAGTACTGCTTCCCTTACTGGAGACTGGATAAAAAAGCTGTGGTTCTTCTACACAATGGAGTATTACTCTGCCATAAAAAACAATAAGTTTGAATCATTTATACTTAAATGGACATACATTGAGGATATTCTCATAAGTGAAATAAATAGGTGACAGGTAAATATCACATCTTTTCTCTGGTATGAGAAAATAAAGATGTAAATGAGATCTAGAATTGTATGTTATATATTGTGAAATATAAAATACTCAAAGCAAAATGGGGTAAAGGGGTAAAAATAATGAGATTATAACAAAAAAGAAAGGAAACAAATTTTATGTATATAGGAGGGTGGTAGGGTGGGTAGGACTATGGGAAAAAATGAGAATTAAGTTGTGTCTTATACTGGTACAAATTCCCATTGTGGAGTGCAGTTATGATGTGTATATGTAATGTACCAATAAAGATTTCAATTAAAAAAAATTTGTAGATTTCAGCGGTAAAGCTATCAGGACCAGGGTTTTTCTTTGTTGGCAGGTTGTTTAATTACATTTTCAATTCACAGGTTGATATTGGGGTATTTAACATTTCTATATCTTCTTTATTCAGCTTTTGAAGTTCATATGTATCTTGAAATCTATTCATTTCTTCTACATTTTTCATTTTATTAAAGTACAAATTTTCCATGTCAGTGTTTATTTTCCTCTGGACTTCCTCTGGGTCGATAGTAATTTCCCCCTTTTCAATCCTAATAACATAGATATGAGCCTTTTACTTCCTTTGTTTGATAAGGTTGACTAAAGATCTGTCAATTTTGTTTATCCTCTCAAAGAACCAACTCTTCTTTATTTTTTCTGTCATTCTCTTAGTCTCCATTGCATTAATTTCTGTTCTGATCCTTATATTTTCTTACTATATGAGAGTTATGAGCTTTGGGTTTGTCTTGCTCCTCTTTTTCTAGTCTCTTGAGGTTCATCATTAGATTGTTTATTTGAGCTGGCTCTGTTTTCTGGACGTAGGCATTCACTGCTATGAATTTCCTTCATAGAACAACTTTCATTGTGCCACATAAATTTCTATATGTTGCAATGGGGTTATCATTTAGTTGTAGGAACTGTTCAATATCTTCTTTAATTTCTTCTGTGACCCACTGGTTGGTCAGCAGAAGGTTGTTCAGTTTCCATGTGTTTGTGAGGGTCCTGGACTTTCTTTTGGTATTCTTCTCCAATTTCAAGACCCTGTATACAGAGAGTAACTTCAATTCCTTTGCATTTACTTAGGGTCTGTTATGGATAATAATCTATGAACAGCTGTGAAGAATGTAAATTCTAACTTTGTGCGGTTAAATACTCTGTAGGCATCTATTAATTCCATTTGCTGAAAAGTTTGGCTTAATTCAAGTATTTCACTATTGAGTTTCTGTCCAGTTGAACTGTTTCTGTGACACTGGTATATTGAGATCCCTTACTATTATTGTATTGGTGTTAGTCTGGTTTTTCATGTTCAAAAATGTTTGTTTTATACAGATGGATGCATTAGAATTCGGTGCATAGATATATAAGATTCTAATTTCTTTCTCTTTAATTTTCCCTGTACTAAAAGATAGTATTCTTCTTTTTCTCTTTTTATTTGTTTTGGCTTGAAATCTATGCTGTCTGCAAATAAGATCTTCACTCTGACTTTTTTGATGCCACCTGTCACATGGAGTATTGCTTTCCATCTGTTTACTTTCATTCTACAGCTTTCTTTATGAATTAGGTGTGTTTCTTGTATGTAGCTGATTGTAGGATCTTGCTTCTTGATCCGTTCTGCCAGTCTGTGTCTTAATTGGCGCACTGAACCTATTGACATTAATGGTTATGACTGATATAGACAAATTTAGTGCTGTCACATTTTCCTGTTCTTGGCTCTGCTATTCTTCTTTCGCTCTTTCCAACTAGTTTCTTTTTTGGCCCAATGGGTTGACTCTGTTCTGTCTCATGGATTTATAACTTTCCTTATTTTTCTCCAAGATATTCTTTAGAATGTTATGGAGAGCAGACTTTGCATTTGTGAAGTTTTTCTGGTGTTCTTTGTCATGGAAATGTCTTATTTCTCCCTTTATTTTGAAGGATACATCAGTGTGGGTTTGACATTGTTTTCCTTCAATGCTTGAAACATTTCACTCCAGGATCTTCTCTCATTGAGTGTTTGGGCTGAAAAGTCTGCTGTGATCCTGACCAGCTTCCCTTGGTATGTGATTGTTTTCTTTTCTCTGGCTTCTTTCAGTATTTCATTCTCTCTCTCTCTCTCTCATTTTTTCAATATCTGGAACTTCTATAATTATAAGCTTAGGTGTAGATTTTTTTCATGTCACAGGCATGTGGAGTTCTGTATGCTTCATATATTTGTATGTCTAATTCTTTTCTTTTTCCTGTGAAGTTTTCTGCCATTATCTCTGTGAATAGTTTTTTATGTCTTTTGTACTGCCTCTCCTTCCTCAGTCACTTCAATCAATCTTATGTTATTCTTCTTTGAATCATCTAAGAGTTGTTGGATTGATTTCTCATTATTCCTTGCCATTTTCCATAAATTATGCCTTTCCTGTTCATTGGCTGATATCTTATGTTCTAGGTTTTAAATTCGGTCTTCTCCCATATTCGTTCTATTGTGCAATCTTTCGTTTTCTTTCTTCACTTCCTAGACCTCTACTTGTAGGTGTTTAAAAGATTCTGTTTCTGGGGCCGGGGAGTTAGCTCAGTGGTTCCGGCGCCTGTCTCGCAAGCGCAGGGACCCGGGTTCAATTCCCCGGTAACCACATACCATACTGGGTGTGGAGACTCACCCCAGCAGCAACCAGTACCACATACCACGGTGCCGGGCGTGGTGGCTCACGCCTGTAATCCCAGCACCCGGGAGGCAGAGGCAGGAGGATTGTGATGTGAGGAGGCTGAGCTCAGGGCCAGCCTGAACCACAAAAAGCGAGACCCTGTCTCAAAAAAAAAAAAAAAAAAAAAAAAGATTCTGTTGCTTTTGCTATCTTGGATTCTATCAACTCCCCGATTTCCTCTTTAGCTTTATTAATCATAGTGTTAACTGTGTTCAATATCTCTGTTTTCATCTCAGAGATCAGTTCTGATTTCCATTTTACTAGATTTGCTTTGGTTACCATTTCTGAGAACTCTGGTGACTGAGCTTCAGACTCGTCCATTTCCAATACCCCTATGTTACCTTACGGTGAGGATCTTTTCATCTGAGACTGAATGTTTCCTCATCTCTGAGTTTTTGTCATTGCTGTTATTTTCAGCTTTATACCTTCCCTGTTGTCTGGAGATGTTGGTTGGAAGTCTCTTCATAGGACCCTTAAGATATCAGTGTTTCTTGGGTTGTTCTTCTAGAGTCTGTACTGTGACCTAAACAACACTAGTTCTGGCTCATCATGTAGGCACTCAAATCACATGGTTAGATCAACTTGATTGAAAAGCACTGTGTAGTGGAGGCTCACATGCCCCAACCCCAGGCTCTGGTGTCTATTTTGTGTTGTCTGAGGTTCCCGCAGGCTCCATGGTGCCTAGTTAACCTAAAGTGTCACTGGTCACTTTCAATGCAATGGGTGTGGAGGCAGGCAGAGCCCAGCCCTGTTCCTTGGGTCTAAAGGTGCTGCATAAGGTTCAGGCAGACTCTTCTGTGTTTCCTTTACTTGAAATGGAGCTGGCCATGATTAGTATAGTGGCTTCGGAGGCAGGAAGACCTCATTTCTGTGTACACACATCTACTGGCCTCACCTGATGTTCCAGCAGACTCCTCTGCACACCTTTTACATAAAGTGTCCCTGAGTATACTCAGTACAGTTGTCGTGGAGGCAAGTAGGCCCCAGCCCTGTACATCCGCATCTACTGATGCCACCAGAGGTTCTGGGGGACTCCACTGAGTACCCTTTATGTGGAATGTCCCTGGGTACACTAAGAGAAGTTGCCTTGAAGGCAGGCAGGCCCCAGCCTTGTGTGCAGCATCTAATGGCACAGCCTAAGGCTCCAGTGGGCTGGCTGAATACTTATACAGTGTCCCTGGGCACATTTCTGCAGTCAGCATGAAGGCAAGCAGGCCTCAGCTCCATGATCAGAGTCTAATGGTGCCCCTGTAGCTTTCAGTGGGCTCCACTGCACACCTATACACTGTCCATGGGCACACTTCTGTAGTGAGTGTGGAGGCAGGCAGGCCCCACCCCCGTGTGTCCCTATAATGGCCCAGCCAGTGTACTCTACTGTATACCCTTTACCTGGAATGTCCCAAGTTGCACTCCTGCCGTTGGCATGAAGGCAGGCAGGCTCCAGCCATTGTGTCACTGTAATGGCCCTCCCTGAGGTTCCAGCGGGCTCAGCTGGGCACTTACACACTGTCCCTGTGCATGCTATTGAAGTCGACTTGGCCTGCAGGCTCTAGCCTGTGCATGGCTATAATGGCACTGCCTGAGGTTCCTGTGGACTCAGCATGAACCTATATAGAGTCTCTGGGTGCACTTCTGCAGTCTGTGGAGGCAGGCCATCTCCAGCTCTTGCGCTGTTGTAATGCCACTCGATAATTCATTTTTTGTATGTTATTGCAAAGGAATTGACCCCCCCTTTTCTATCTCAATAAGCCTGTCATTTGTGCATACATATTTATTTTTATTTTTTATTAGTACATGTTTGCTCTCCATAATAATTACATTCCTTGTAACAAGTTGGTACATGTGCATAATGCATCTTAATTATTTGTTCACTTACCAGAATTAGTCTTAGAGGACCGTTCATAGCAACCTAGGATTCCTCTGGCATCACCACAAAAGTGATGAGTGATATATCCATTATTCCATCTCAAAGCTTAATCATTTTGTGAATAATTTGTTAAAGTGACAACCAAAACTTTGTATTGTTTTTCTTTCTTAGTTAATTTGGGCTACACTAACAAATGCATAGACTAGATAGCTTATGAATACTACAAATGTATTGTTCAGAGTTCTGGAAACTGAGAAATCAAAAATCAAGTTGCTAGGAAATTTTATGTCTGGTAAGAGCTAACTTCTTGATTCAGAGATAGGCAACTCCTTTTTGTATCCTCAAACGGCAGAAAGGGGAAAGGAATTCCTTCGGGGTTCCTTTTATAAGGTCACTAATCTCATTAATGAAAATTTCTCTTTTATGAGCTAATTATCTGCCAAAAAGTCTTCAAAATAGATTATATAGGAGATGTAGATTAAATGTATTAATTCATATGTGGCAGACACAAATACATACTCTATAGTAGGTTAAAGAAATGTGAAATGTCTGTGTTGAAATTTCTAAGTCAAAGTAGTTCTATTTGTTTAGATTTTAAAGCAGTAAAATATGAATAGTAAATATTCTCTTTGTATCTTCTCAAATTCAACCCTGAAAAAGATTCTTTCCATGAATAAATTGTTATCTTTGGAATAATTTTAGTGGATAGATTAAACTTCAGTTTACACATGAAATAATTATTACTACAATTTATAGTGATATTAAGATAGATTATTTTTGAGATGACTGCAGGTATAATTTATAATTTAAGACAGAATTTCATATTGCCTGTGAACTTAGCATTCCTGTTTCTTGGATATATTAGATGTTCAATTTTCTTGTACAAGTCCAACCGGTAACAATATTTTAAATTATTAAATTTTATTTTGTCACTTGTTTCACTGATATATTCAATATTCTTAAGATTAGCAAAATATAAAATTACATAATCAATCAGTAAACTAATACAGAAAACTCTTGATTTATTAATTTTATCTACATTTGCATGTGATTGTTCCAAAGTATTCTATACTCTAATCCTATGCAAATTTGTAAAGTAAACCAAAATTTTAGGTTTGTAGCACAACTTATATTGTTAAAGTCGGGAACTGTGTTTAACAATGAGCTGAATCCTATCAGGATGTCCGTAATATTGAGAATGATCACTTTTTTCTTTTTAATTAAATTATTCCAGCCCCTTTCATTTCTACAATTTTATATTGAATATTTTTGTAATAAAGTAGTTGTAGTTACTGTTAGAGGATGATTGGATCACTTGATAAAACTTAATGTTGAAGACTTAACAGACAGTATCACTACATTTAAAAATAGGCTAATGAAGTATGATAAGGCTCTGTGAGATCATAGCCATAGATCTTTAATATGATATTACTGGAGACTTCTGGGTACTATGACTCTCTGTTTTAGTCAGTTTTCTGGTTACACAGGACACATACAGCTAAAAGGGCAGATTTATTTATTTATTTATTTATTTGTTTGTTTGTTTGTTTATCTATTGAGACAAGGTCTCGCTTTGTAGTTCAAGCTGGCCCTGAGCTCACTATGTAGTCCAGGCAAGCCCCAAACTCACAGAAATTTTCCTGTCTCTGTCTCTGGAGTGTTGGGATTACAGGTGTGAGTTACCATACCCAGTACTGTGGTATGTGGTACTGACTGTTGGTGTGTATGAGTCTCCACACCAGGTACTGTTGTATGTGGTTACTGGGAATTGAACATGGGCCCTTGTGCTTGCAAGACAGGCACCAGTACCACCTTGCTAAATGCCCTGCCCCAAGAACAAGTTTATTTTTGGTCATGAGTACTATACCTAAACTGTAATGGTTGCCTCACTTTAAAGCAGAAATAGCACAGGGGAAGCATCAGGTAGAGGAAACCTCCCCACATTATAGCGGCTAGAAAGTGCAAAAGCGAGGAAGGGAAATATACCCTTCCACGTAATGCTTCAACTTCCAACCAGGCCAAACAAAGTCAGTTTTGACTTCCATGATCAATCACCTTCTAAACTCATGTGACTTTTAGGGAGCACCATAGATCTAAACCATAACTTTTGCTTCCTTTTACAAAACATTAATATTCATTTTTTATGATAAGTGAATTTAATAAATGTCAAAGAGCTCTCAAAATTTAATGATTTCGGAGTTTTTGGAAAAGTCCAAGTCAAAGGTCTCATCTGAGACTCAAGGCAAACTCAGCAGTTTGTCCATGTGAAGATTAAAACAAAATCGAAACACATCCAGCATAAAATGGTACAGGATAAGCATTCCCATTCCAAAAGAGAAAAATATAAGGATAGAAAATTATGAGATCAAACAAATATCAGAACCCTCCAAGGCAAAAATTAACTTCTGTAGCTCTATGTATACCACTTGATGAAAATTTTGGTAATATATGACATTCAAAGGGTTTGGACAGCTTCACTCCTATGGTATTGTGTTGTTGGTGACAATGTTGTTGAAGAAACAAGTTTTAGCTTTAGGCTGGGAGAGCAAGGTCACAGAGTCACCATGTAGACTCCAGAGAAGATTTCAAGGAACACTTCCACTTTTTATTATAAGGATTGTCTTTATATAGATATGTTATAGGGGCAGGGATAACGGTGTGCTACAGAGTTGGCTGTTATTGATTGGTTTGTTGACATTATATCATTTTGTGATCTGTCTTTGCATAGGGCTTGTTTGCTTGGTACTGTTCACTTTGGCCAGGGCCTCAGAGTCATGACATTAAGCAGGGATGGGGTAGGTTTAGCTGAGCATATAAGTCTGGTTTTATGCATAGAGGTGGGTATTTTCATATCTCTCAGTGACCTACAGTGTGCTAGTGGACTTATGTGGTGTACCTGACTAAGCCAAGCATGAACCTCTCCTTCAGTATGGTCAGTTTCAGCTCTTATGGTCTTTCTTGGAGTAGTTTTTCTCACTACCTGTGGTTTTCCTCAGCAGATAAACCATGTTCCTAACTTTGCCAACTGCTTTGGGATCTCCAATGCATTTTTATCTTCCTCCTCAAAGCTTTGTGTAGTACTGTCTCAGAGGTATGCTTCATGGCCTCAGTGGCCTTTTAAAACTATGTTATATATTGTGAAATATAAATACTCAAAGTAAAATAGGGTGAAGGGGAAAATAATGAGTTTATAACAAAAAAGAAAGGAAACAAATTTTATGTGTATGGGAGGGTGGTAGGGTGGGTAGGGCTATGGGAAAAAATGAGAATTAAGTTGTGTCTTATACTGCTACAAATCCCCATTATGGAGTACAATCATGATGCCTATATGTAATGTACCAATAAAGAGTTCAATTTAAAAAAAACTTGAGTGGAAAAAATAAAGCCTGAGTGGATTCCTCCATAGTTCTTTAAACTTTGCATTTTTCGTTTCCATAAAACCATGTGAATGATGTACCATGCACCATTAAATTGAGCAGTAGCAATGTCCTCGTAGATTATGGTTGCAGGGGCCTGTGAGTGCCTAGATGATTAATACTGAAACAAAATCCTGAGGAACCAAATTCCTAGGTAATCCTTTTCTATGGGAGGGTTCCTTCAGTCTTTCTTGTCAAAGCAAAATCTTTGAAAAGAATTTATGCTTTTATAGTGCTGTGCCAATGATGGGTAGTACTTTTCTGATCCAAAAAATGCCTTGTAAGAATCTTTCCTATTGTACTGATACAAACTACTTGGCTTATTTTTAAGGCTAATCATTTTTGCAAACATACTTTATATAGCTCCTATTTGGTAGGTGCTTCCTTGTTGAAACTGCATATATTTTGTATTTTTGAATCTAATATTTGCTAGCTATCAGTATAAATCTGACTGAAAGCAATAAGTATTACCCACATCATAGCTTGAATTTAGAGTTACTTGAAATTTCCTCTAACAAGTTAGTCTATTGTTATTAATCTCAATTTTCTACAAAATGTAAGATGAGCAAAATATGCACATTTTTCTGTCAGAGTATAACACTGAGGTCTGTAGCTCTACCCCCGATTTTGTCTTGTTTCCACTGGAACCTCCCAAGACTGACCCTTACTTTTTGCATTTCTTTCAGCATCCTGGCCTTCTGAGCTTTGAGGAGATTCCACAGCAGCCTGCCAGGGTTTCTCCAGCCAGCATTCCCCAACCTTCACAAACTTTCTGAAAACCAGTTCTGAACCACTGTGAACATTAGAGATATAGTCATGACAAAAACCTGACTTTTCCTTGCACCAAAATATATTTGTCAGTTTATTTGTCACTGCCAAATACACGCCCTTCACAATTTCAAGGAGGAGAAGTTTATTTTGGATCGTGGTTACAGATCTTGGTCAGCTGGCTCCAATACAGAAATGGCATGGGAAAAAGTTCTGTCAGACTAAAGCTGTTTGTATTAAAAAGGCTAAGAACTATAGAGAGAAATTGCGAGCCAGGGAAGGTGTTACAGGTTAAATCTCCAGTGAACCATCTTCAACCAGGTCCTCACTCCTAACAGCAAATCAGGTACAACTTAATCATCTATGACATCTATGCCGTACCAATCACCATGATATCCTATGATACAATCACTTTCAAAAAACAGAAGGCTTTTGGGTAGAACTCTAGATCTAAATCATAATACTCTGTCTCTCTCAACACACATTGAAGAAAGCCCATTTAAGCATTCACCTTAAAATTATTCTTTGATCTTGGACTTAAACCTTTCATGAATGCAAAAAAAATTCTGTTGTACAGGACATCCAATATAAGGTATTATGTTATGCAATCCAAGTTAATTGATGGAAATACTATTGAGCAATCTTCTGAATATTTTATATAGAACAAAAACGTCTTAAAACATTTCCTGCAAAACTGGTGTAGTATATGTACATTATTTTATACATAAATTTGTTAAATAACTGTTCAAGAATATACAAGACTGCTTGTTTCCCCAGTTTAATATAAATAAATCTTATGTAATCAGTTCAAATCTATGAAATGAAAGAATATGACATACACTCATTATAATTGAGAAAGGCCTTCTCTTTCCTTAAGAAGGAATTTGAAATTTAAAAAAATGAAGTAACATCTCCCTACGCATTTATTTTTAAAAATCAAATATAAGATAAATATTTTCAGAGTTATAAATTAGTTTTTGGATAAATTTAATGATTTTTTTCTGATTGATTCTGATTTACAGGTGTTTTGATTTCTTATTGTTTGTATTTCTATCCAGATTAGCAGTCTAAGTCTAAACTTTAACTTCTCACATTAATATTATATTGATTTTGGTATTTTTCTGAAGTCTGTCCATCAGTTTTCTCTTCTCCAAGGCAGAGATGATGATAGATTGAAATTTATATGATTTTTACAAAGAGTGAATATGTTACCACAGTTAGAAAATTATCTGATCAGTAGTGCCATTCTTATAATGATTACTACTAAAATAATAAAGTAATTGAAATAAATAACTGCATAAAAGATTGATACATATATACAAGTAAATCTTATATGACGTTTTCATACAATGGTCATTGAATATAATGTGGTAAAGTGAAAAATACAAGAAGGCTGAAATGCTGACATGTGAGGACCTAGTGAAGGGTCATTTCTAGTCAAAATAAAGAAAATCCGTTACAGAGATGACTATTCATCTTCTGATGAAGGAACTAGATCGAAGGGGAGAGAGAAGGAAAGTGGGAAAGAAGAAAAATAAGAGAGGGAGGAAGGAAAAGGAGAAAGAAGCAGGAGGAAGAAGAAGAGGAAGAAGAGGAAGAGCAAGAATAAGAAGTAGGAAAAGAAGGAAGGGAAAGAAGGAGAAGAGATGCATAGGAGCAGCAGGCAGAATGGAGGGGTCCAGCAAACCAAGCTGAGACAAGCGGGGTGGTTACAAACTTATCCAGAGAAATTAGAGTGTTGATCTGAGTGATAATTTGTAAATAACATTTCCTTAAGGTAGAAAAACAAGGGAAAGAAAAGTTTTTTAATCTTTCTGCAAAAGGGGAGATATATTGACTCAAACACTGACTATTCCAAAATCATCCTGGCGTTGACTTAAGAATCTGTCTGCTATTTTGATAGTAATTATAATTCTGTCTCTTGATTTCATATTTACTCTGTAATCCACAGCTGTGCTCATGAGAGTGATCACAAAATATCAGTCCTATACTTTGACATATGGCCGGTTAAGAATTTGCAGAAGGGGCTGGGGATTTAGCTCAGTGGATGCAACGCCTGCCTGGCAAATGTAAGGTGCCAAGTTTGATCCTGGGTACAAAAAAAGAAAGAAAGAAAAGAATAAAAGGACTTAAGGAAAAGTCAATAACGTTGATTAAAAACAAATAATATAGTTCATAACCTAGGCTTAAAGAAAGTGAAAGTAGATGTTACTTTTGACATGCTTTTTTTTTTTCTTTATTGAACTCTTTATTGGTACATTACATATACACATCATAAATTGCACTCAATAATGAGAATTTGTACCAGTATAAGACACGACTTAATTCCCATATTTTCCCATTCCCTTACCCACCTTACCACCCCCGCCCCCTATATACATAAGCTTTGTTTCATTTATTTTTTATTATATTCTCACTATTTTTCTATAAGATAAATTGAATGCTGAACTGAAATGTTGACCGAATATTGATGTTGTGATCTGCCTATGTGAACTTATGTAACAGCCCCACAAAGTTCAGTGGGCATTGCTCGATTCATGTTGAGGACCGCCAGAGTACTTGGAAATTAAATGGAAATTTTAGCGTTTTTCACTTGTGTTTTTCTGGTACTGGAATTTGAACCCAGGACCTCGTGCTTTCCAGGCAGGAACTGAGCCACAGAGCTACATTGCCAGCCTTAAATGTAATTTTTTTCTGTTTTTATTTTTAATTGATTTTATTGGTCAATTTTATATACACATTATGATCACAAACAACATTGAGAATTTATACCAGTGCGTGGCACTACTTAATTCTCACTTTTCTCCATGCCCTAGTTCAAATCGAAGTTTTATTTTTAAGTTATGCTCCCCTTATTTTTGTCCATAGATATAAGCTAGTATTTTATAATTTTAATTATGCATAAAAGTGAACATTTTCATAACACTGTATCTAATATATTATCATATACATGATACATATCTCACTATAATATTATCATAGTGTACAAGACTACTAACTAAAACAGTCACTTCATAAGTTCAAAACTTAATAAAGGAAAGAGGTATCTATTAGAGTTTTAATTTTTCTACAAAGAATATATTTGAACATAAACTTTAATATTCCTATATTATAGTCTTATGCTTTTATCAAAACTTTTAATGTGAGCAGATTTGATTTCTATTTATGGAGAGAGGTAGAAGACCACTTTCATTTTTGTTAATGTAGATATCTAGTTTTCCTAGCACTAATAACTTAGAAAAATATCCTTTTTAAATATAAGTTCTTACCCACTTTATCAGACATGTACTGACTATTTATGTGTGTTTAGCCCTAAGCATTCTACTCTTTTCCATTTGCTTAGGTGTCTGGTTTTACTATCAACATGTTGCTTTAATTAATACCTTTTTATTATATTTTATAACAATCTGGGGAAATAGCTCCTCTTTTGATTTTTCACAAGATTTTTTTGCGTATATTTTTGGTTCCAAACATATTTTTAGATATTCTGTAGTTCTATAAAGAAAGTAAAAAGTATTTTTAGGGGTTATATTGAAACTATATATTATTTTATGTAGTGTTTCATAATGTTTATTCTACTAATTCATCATCATGAGATGTCACTTTAACTTTTGTGTTTTCATAAATTTCTTTCTTCAGCATTTCATGGTTTTTATTGTAGAGACTTTTTTTTACCTCCTTGGCCTAATTTAATTTTATCAGTTTCTTTTTTGCATGTATTATAGATGAGGTCAACTTATTCATTTATTTTTCAGATAATATGTCATTGGCATATCAACCCTACCAATATTTTGATGTTGATTATGTACCTTACAATTTTACAGAACTTATTTATTAATTATAATATTGTCTTGGAATTTTTTAATTTTCTATGGATAAAATTGTATTATTTAATAGTAGTGGTACTTGATTTATTTTCAAATGTTTTGTTTTCTATTTTTTCTCTTGCCTGATTGTTCTGGCTAGAAATACAACAATATGTTGAGTGTATATTCTTTGTTGTTCCAGGTCTCAGAAACTTTTTAGCTTTAAACATTAAATGTCATGTTCAAATGAGTTCTAGAATTGTATGTTATATACTGTGAAATAGAAAATACTCAAAGTGAAATAGGGTGAAGGGGAAAAAATAATGAGATTATAACAAAAAGAAAGGAAACAAATTTTATGTATATGGGGGATGGTAGGGTGGGTAGGGCTATGGGAAAAAATGAGAATTAAGTTGTGTCTTATACTGGTACAAATTCCCATTGTGGAGTGCAATCATGATGTGTATATGTAATGTACCAATAAATATTTCAATTAAAAAAATAAGTGTCATGTTCAGCACTTGGTTTATTAAAAGAGACATTGATTAGGCTTAGCTATATTTTTTCTGTAACTATTTTTCATTATCTAATGAACTGATAATAAATTTTATCAAATATTTTTCTTCACATATTGAGATGATCATATATAACTTTAGTCCTTCACTGTTAACATGGGATACCACATTTAAGATTTCTACATATTTTGAACCTTCCTTCTATTGCTGGGATGAATCTTGCAGATAATGGTGAACCATCTTTTTAGTTTGTTGTTGATTTGCTACTGTTTTGTGAGAACTTTTATAATTACATTCTTGAGAGAATTGGCCTGTATATTTTTCTTGTGTATAACCTTATTTGCCTTTTTATCACATTAGTATTGGCCTCATATAATGAGACTGAGAATTTTCTCAAGTTCTGGGAATAATTTGAATATAACTAATATTTGTTCTTAAAATAATTAGATGAATCCAACTATAAAGTCATGTCATTCAATATTTCTTTGATAGTAGATGCTTTAAAATCATTGATTCAATCCTGTTACACATTATAGAGTAGTTCAGGTTTTCTATTTCTTCAATATTTAATCTTGCTGAAGAATATGTGTCCATGAATTTATGTTTATTCTCATTTATCAGATTGGTCTGCATAAGATTGATGAACATTACCTCTAATGAATCTTTGAATTTTGGCAGTATCAGATATAATGCCTCCTTTTTCACGTGTGTGTGTGTGTGTGTGTGTGTGTGTGTGTGTGTGTGTATGTGTGTGTGTGTTGGCGATTGAATTCAAGTCTTTGTGCTTGCAAGGCTGGCATAGTGCCACTGAATTAAATCTCTGACCATGTTTATGATTTCCTTATTAAGACCTTCTCTCTTTTTTCTGAACCAGTACATAAGTCTGTCATTTTTATTTATCTTTTCAGGAGGTAATTCAGTGTTTTTATTGATATTTTATTTTTTTCTCTCTACTTAAATTACTTATGTTGTAGTACTTATTATTTCCTTCTTTTTAGTAATTTGGGGTGAGATTTGCTCCTTTCTCTAGTTTTTCTGTGGTGCATAAATAGACTGAGATCTCTCAGCATTCTTCTTAATGTAAACTTTTCTTTAGTCTACAGTTTTGTATTATACTGTGTTAATTACACATAATGATAAAGCACAAGGTCATGTGTAAAATAGACTTTGATCACTGCCATTCTTACTTGTGTATTTGCTCTTCTTTTATTGTCTTCCTCTTGTCTCTCTTCTAATTTCATGTCTTTTTCCATTTGAGTTTACATATAAATAAAAATTTGGTGTTTTTCTTTCTGAGCCTGAATAATTTCACATATCACATTGATCTCTAGATCCACTCATTTTCCATCCAATTAAATGATGCCATTCCTCTTTCCAGATGCATGAAATGTTATTGTACATGTCCATATACCACATATTCTTCATCCACAACAAGGCCATTGTGAAAGCTAGCTATGGTAAATCATGCCACAATGAACATAGACACGCAAAGATCTCTGCAATATGATGATCTCACTTGTTTTACGAACATGCCAAGGAGTGGTTGCTCTCGTTGGTAGCTCTGTTTTTAGTTTTTTGAGAAATATCTGTATAATTTTCATGACAGGTTATCAGGATTTTTTTTGCCAGTATTTAATAGGTTTTGTACTCTTGATGATAACCACTTTGCCTGGGATCATAGAATCTCAGTGTAGATTTGATTTTTATTTCCCTAATGGATGAAGATGTTGATAATGTTTCGTATACGTAGTGGTCAGTTTTACTTATTGTTCATCTCCTTTTAAAAGTGTCTGTTTCATTTACTCATTTGTTGATGCTGTGTGTGTGTGTGTGTGTGTGTGTGTGTGTGTGTGTGTGTGTGTGAATAACATTTATTTATTTATTCTGGTACTCATTCCCTGTCACAAGAATAGATGGCAAAGATTTTGTCAAATTCTATATTCTACCTCTTCAAAAATAATTTCTTTATTTACTGTGCAGAAACTTTTCAATCTGACATAAATTCAATTGCCATTATATGCTATTATTTCTAGAGCTGATTGAGTCTAATTTGGAAATTCTTTGCTTGTATGATTTGGATTTTTGTTCCAGTTTGAATTGATTTTTATATGGTGTTGGAAATATGGCTTTAGCTTTAATCTTCAGTATTTGCCTATTCAGATTTTTTTCAACGTCATTTATTAAATAGGCTCTCTTTTCCCAAAATCATATTTTTGGTATACATTCAACAATTGGGTGACAATTCCTAAGTATACAAATTTATTTCTGTATTTTATTCTACTGTTCTACTTGTTTCTTATTGTGCCAATAACATGATGGTTTTGGCATTTTGGACTTGTAGGATATATTGAGAGTGCATATTGTGATAAGTTCAGCTTTTCTGTCTTTTCTCAGTATTTCTGTGATTATTCTGGATCACTTATGCTGCCATATGAATTTTAAGATTGCTTTTTGTAGTTTTTCAAAGAATGTCATTGGAATTCTGATAGAAATTTATGTTTAATCTGTCAGGGTACTGTCAATTATTTTTGGCAATATAGCCATGTTAATTATGATAATTCAGTTCATTCTTTAAATTTGGAAATATTTCCACCTTCTAGTTTATAAAAATTTTTCCTTTACTGTTCTATAAATTTTATTTTAAAGATTTTTCACATTCTTTGTTAGGTTTACTCCTAGGTATTTCATTTTTTGTTGTTGTTTTGAATGAAATTGTTTTCTGGTTTTCTTTCTCCGTTGGTTCAATCTCAGGGTATAGACAACTTTTTAACTTTCATATGTAAAACTTTTTATATTTTAACTGAGTTTAACTTGTTTGCTATGTCTAATAAACTCCAATTTAAGTGCTTTTCAGGTTCTTCTAAAAATCGCATTGAAGTATATCTGTACTTTTATTTTGAGTATTGTTTGTTCTGCAAAACCATTTATTTTAATATTATATATATTTACAATTGTTTTGTCTTCTTGTTGGATTGTGAATTGTTTCCCTTACTAATATGCAGTGACTTCTTGGATTCTTCTACTTTTGTCCAAATGTCTCCTTTTTGAGATATGAGTTTATGCTGCACACATTAATAATTTATTTCCTTGGAATATATTTTCCATCACTTCACTTCTAGTCAATCTGTTCATGTTTTAGTGGGTGAGTTAAATTTCTTGTTGGATGCATATATTTGAGCTTGTATTGTAACTCAGTCTACTTGTTTGTACCTTTAATTGAAGAATTAAGACTACTTTTCTTCATTGCTATTTAATTGCACTTACGAATTTCTATTATCTTTTGATTTTTAAAAAAGTTTTTTTCTTTCCCTGTGTTCATTCGCTTATCTAATTTTCTCTTCTTCTTGTTCAATATCCATTTAATTTCTGTCTATACTGCTGCACTAGTGGTTCTTGGGTTCCTCCTTATCACAGATTTCTTTAGTTTTGGTTATTATTGAAAGTTTTTATCTATTTAATTTTGAAGGGTACTTTTACTAGATAGAGGATATTCTTTGGCATATTTATTTTTTAGCTTATCATGCAATATATTATTCCTTGCTTTAATGGCCCTTAGAGTTTCTGCTGAGAAATCTGATAGTATATGAGTAGATTAGTATTTATAACTAATTTGACATTTTTATCTTACATTTTTCACTATTCTTTATTTGAATTGGATTCTTGACATTTTATGTATAATATTACATAAGAGATGTCCTTTTCTATTCATGTCTGCTGGGCTACCTAAATGTCTGTATTTTTCTCAGGATTTGGGAAAGTTCCTGCTTCTTTTTATTTATAAAAGTAGCTTTTGTCTCTCTTATTTGTGTTTCAGAGGTTTTCATAACTCCAAGATGCCCTAAATTTGGTCTTTATTTATATCCCAGGTGTTTTGCATGTATATTTCATATTTTCATGTTTTTCAGGAATTACAGCTGAGTATGATAATCCATGTCCATTCAAGGAATGAAATTTTGTCTTTCCTTTGATCAAGCCTATTGGTACAACATTGTATTTTTTTGGAGGGGGTTCATTTCCACTATTTCTAATCATTCATTTTATAAAATTCTTAATGAAATAATTTTTCGAGTGATCCACAATCTTTATCTCTTTCAGTTGTTTATATATATATCTTGTTCTTTGAGTTTATCACATCTAAAATTCTTTTGAATTTTTATTAGTATATGCTTGTGATACTTAATAATTACATTCATGTTGAGGAATTGGTATAGATACATGTTACTTCCTGATCATTTTTACTTCCCTGTTTTCCTTTTTTCTTCTTCTTAATGTAGGGGAAGGTGTCTGCAGACAAGGAAAAAATAGAATGGAAATAGAATAAGGACCTCAGTAGGACTTTTATCTCATCCTGACTAGAAGTTAAAAATCAACTTTAGTAGAAAAATCCGCCTAGAAAATAGGTCAAAGACAGAGGTATAAAAAGAAAGAAAAACCAGATAAAGAAAGGCACCAATTAGGCTTGGGATTTGTATCAAGAAACTGGAGTTGACAGGAAAGTTCAGAGAATATTTAAGTGCACAATCACCCTGAGTCAGGTGTCCCTCTCCATCTCTGTTACGGCTTTTATCTAAGTGTCTCCTAAAACCCTCATGTAGTCATAGGTGGGAATCCATCACCTGACTTCGAGTCTTATGCGTGCTGTGAACAGTTTCTCCTCTGTGATGCACCTCTGCAATGCTACCTTACCTTGGAGTCAGTCAGCTATAAAACGAAACCTCTACAAAAGTGAGCTAAATCGGGGCCAGGGTTTTAGCTCAGTGGTTCCGGCACCTCTCTTGCAAGCGCAAGGACCCAGGTTCGATCCCCGGTTACCACATACCATACTGGGGTGGAGACTCACACCCAGCAGCAACCAGTACCACATATCACAGTGCCGGGCGTGGTGGCTCACGCCTGTCATCCCAGCACTCGGGAGGCAGAGGCAGGAGGATTGCTGTGAGTTTGAGGCTGAGCTCAGGGCCAGCCTGAACCACAAAGCTAGACCCTGTCTCAAAAAAACCTAAAAAAAAAAACAAAAAAAAGAAACCTTTCGTCTTTTAACTTTAGACAAAAGTAAGACAACCTCCACTATAATACAGGGGATGAAACAGAAGGGAAGGAGTGCTGACTAAGTTTGAGAAAAATTCATATACAAGTATGTATTCACATCTATGCACTAACACACACACACACACACACACACACACACACACAGCCAAACTGTGTTTGTGTATACCCATTCCAGTGTCACTATATTCATTGTGTAATTATAGGGTACAATTAATATTCACACACATACTAAATCTAAGATAACTATGAATCAGACAGTCCTTTGCCAACTAACAACTCACTCTAAAGATAAAACCTAGAAAAGTAGGTCAATGGCAGTTAAATAAACATGCATAAAGAAGCTACATTAGACCACCAGAAGCTATGATGCTAGGCAGAAGCTAGATGTGCTCAGAAGCCCATCTAGTTATGGCAGGTTCATGGGGGGGGAGTTACTCTCCCCATATCAAAACAGCCTTGGGACCTTCATCTTTCCAGAGCCCCTAACTCAATTCTTTGTTATCAGGGTTCTGATCTGTTATGTTTTTCCTCTTCTGTTCTTTTCTTCTTTACAAACAAAATGTCTTTACTTCCTTAAACTTTGTTCTTCTTATGTTTTGAGTTGCTTGGTCCCTGAGATGTGACATCAAGACCTCCAGTCGCATCTCTGCAGAATTTTATTCTGTGTTTCCTATTATTTTTCCTTTAAAAATTATTTGTATTTTGTATTTCTCACATGAGGGAAATTATAAAATATTTAAGGGTTTATTCTTAAAAAATTCTATGTACTATTATGGTCTCAGGGTCATCCATTTTCCTACAATTTACACAAATTTACTCTTTAAGAAATCAAATCTTTATCAGTGCATTATATATACACATAATGATCACATTCAACATTGAGAATTTGTACCAGTACATGACACAACTTAATTCTCATTTTTTTCCATTCTCCTACCCACCCTACAACCCCAATCCCCTATATACATAAGCTTTCTTTTCTTTTTTTATTACCATCACATTATTTTTCCCCTATTCATTATGGTTGAGTAGTACTCCACAATACCATTTTTCTTTATTCGTTCACCTGTTGATGAGCATATGTTACTTTCTTAACTTACCAACTCTGCATTTTTTATTTCTTTTGTTTTATTAAGATTTGTACATCTTCCTCTTTTATTGTAAAAGCCTTATTAAGAAATAACTTTTATTTATTGCTTTTTAAAACAAATTTTGGTATTAATTCTTGGTGTGGTTTTTAGTGTAGTTTCCCAGTGATATCTTTGGCTGTGATTGTTGGGTTTTGACCTTTTTCTGTAGTAGTGTGCTTTCTGTATGCTTGAGCAAGTTCTCTTACATATAAAATTCAAAGCAAAGTGGTTATATTTTGTCTCTCAAAGCCATTTCAGACGGATTTTGTCTGGCTCCAAGGCAGAAACACATTGACGAGGAGGAGTGCTAAAGGAAAGCTGCCCCCTTCATGGCTGCCAAGAGCAAAGAATAGGGAAGTGCCTGATATAGGAAGATGTGGAGGGAAGTAGACATAGTTCCCACATTCATACCTCCATGACTCAATTTCTTGAATTGGGCTCTTTCTCCTAAAAGCCTATTTCCTTATGAACTATTCACTATGTTCCCCTTTGATGAAATTGTGCCAACATTCCTATCATTTCTCTGGGAGATTCTAAATCCTATGAACTTGACAATCAATATTAACCCCACACTGTATCAAAGTCAAAGGGACCTTATTGACCAACATGGTTCACTAGAATGTGGTGTTTGGTATTTTAGCCATGTGTACTGTCAACAGTAGGCTTTGTGGAGTACAAATGTCTGTAGTCATTAGTCCAATCAACTCAAAGTTGTGTTGTCTAAAACGTATTGGAACAATGTCTGTTAGAAAGAATTTTATGGGGGCTCGGAAGTTAGCTCAGTGGGACTGCACCTGCCTCGCAAATGCAAAGTCCTCAGTTTGATCCCTGCTACTTCAGTAAAGAAAAGGAAGCATCCTATATGAGATATTTGTAAGAGTTGTATTATTTGCGATATTTTTCTCTGCCACCAGTGTTTACGTGAATACACAGCAGTGGAAACGGGCCATTCACAGGTATTGCTACGTGGGGCTCCCTTTTCAGGGGATAGTTTTATCTTTGGTCTTTAATTAGAAGTATCACTGAATGTTTGAGTGGAGTTGGGTCATGGCTATAGTAAGCTAAATATTTTCTCAAATAGACTTTCACTGAAGCTCAGCAGTAACGTCTTCATGCGCTGTGCTTGACATTCTGGGTGTCTCCCCATTTCCACTCACGAAGGAGGAAACAAGCAACAGTACCAACCTCAACATAAAAATAAACAAGGTACATGAATACAGTAATAACCTCTTACGAGATATATCAATCATACAGTAGTAAAAAAAGGAGCAAAATTTTAGAATTAATAAAAGTAAAATTTACTGTGATGAAAGAAAAATGTAACATGGTAAGAGAGGAACCATCAAAGTATAATGTAGAAAATGAAAAGAATACGCATGAAGTTTTGAAAAAAAGAAAAGTAAAAATAATAAAGAGTAGTAATTAAGAGTAAATGATGGAAGGAAAGAATAAAGGAAGAAAAGATGGAAAGAATCAGAAGTTCCTTCCATCCACTGTGTTGGGCTCAAAGATTCTTCTTCCTAGGTGAACATTCACTCCCTCTGGGTACTTTGTTGTGTGAACCCAGGATGGACTCACGCCCAGGACTCAGTTCTTAAGGTCAGTAACGGCATCGCAGGACCTGAGGCGCTCAGGCGGCGCATGCTCAGTGTGTGTCTCCAGGGGTGCAGCAGGTGTCCAGGACACAGTCATCCCTTTCACCAGCCATAGCTTCCCTTCCATGTGGGACCTTCCATGGAACACAATGAGTTCCAGACAGCAGCTTTTGCACTCAGTGGTGTTCTATGTGTCTGGGTCACGGAAATCCCACTCAAGGCACTGCTAGTCTTCTTCCAGGCTGACAGACCGTGCTCACTCTGTGCCATGCTAATGTTCGTCCTCCCACAAATCTTATGTGAGCCATGCCAGCCTACAGAGTTCAAGACTTCACTGTGAGCAGGAAATATGACAGTTCCTCTGTACATTGCTTGTACCCAGGATACTTCAGAACATGTTTGGCAATACTCAAGCTTCTGAGATTTTTTTGAAGGGGTTCACAGAAACTAAATGCTTTGCCATTAGCCTCTTGGCACTTTCGACTGTGCCCTAGCTTCCCCATGACATGTTCACCATGGCTAGGCTCAGGTCATTTCCCTTGTGAGCTCACTGTCTACACTGTCCTCCTCCATCACATCCTGCACTAGACACTGCTCACATATCTGCAGAACTGCAGCATCCACTCCTGTCTTGCATGTCTATCTTTCACCCAGTCGGTGTGGGAGCGAGTCCTTGGGGACCTCAGTTAGTGACTTTTCTGACCCTCTTGCTCCCCAAAGTAAATCCTTTGTAACTATAAGAACCTCTCTCCAAGATGGCTCCTGGTACATTCCTCTGAGAAACTGCTGGACAATCACTTGAATTTTTCCCCTAGAAGTGGTATTGTCTGTATGGAAAGTCACTTTCAGACCAAATTACTAAACTGTGTTTAAATAAGTTGCTGATTTCTCTTGTGGTTAGAATTGCTGTTCTGTGTTTGTTATTTGAGTTTTCTGCACTGTCCAGCAGTTTAGCTTATACTTAGAGGCCGACTCCATTCCTTGTGCCAGAAAGCTATTTCGGCTTGATTAGCACTTCTGTTTGTCTCCTTTCTGATTTTCTATGCTATTAGTTTTCCCTCCTTCCTTTGTTGGTTCTTGGCGGATAGTGTCACTTTCTCTCCATGTTCTGTTGTTGCCCCGAGTCCACGCGGTTTCATAGTCACTCAGACAACGCTTCCATTTTGTCTGCCTTGCCTCTCCTACAGATCGCAGTACATTGTGTTTCCATGTACTTACAATTCTAGATTTTAAAAATTCTCTCTTAATTTATTCCTTGATCCACTGGGTTTTTTTGAGAATATATTTTTATTTTCATTTACTTGTATACTTTGTGGTTTTCTTGTTATTGATTTCTACTTTTACTACATTGTGTTCAGAAAAGATACCCTACATGATTCCCACTTTTAGAACTTGTTGCAATTTGCTTTGTGCTCTGCTTTTTGATCTATTGTAGAAATTTTGGATGGGTTAATGACAAAAATGTGTATTCACTAGCTTGTTGATAGGATGTTCTATGTCTTCTAGATCCATTTGTCCAAGGGTGTGATTTAAATCTGCTTTTTTTTTTTCCAACTTGGATGAATTGTCACAGATGAAATGGGGTGTAAAATCCACTACTATATTTTATTACATCTACCTTTCTTGTCACATCTATTAACAATTTTGTTGTTGTTATTGTTCCAAATAGGGTCTCACTTTGTAGTTTAGGCTGGCCTCACAGTAATCCTGCCTCTGTCTCCTGAATGCTGTGATTACAGGCATGAGCCACCATGCCCAGCACTGTGGTATGTGGTTCTGATTGCTGGTGGGCGTGAGTCTCCATGCCGAGTATTGTATGTTGTTACTGGGGATCGAACTCAGGCCCTTGCACTTGCAAGGCAGGCGCTGGAACAACTGAGTTAAATCCCCGGCCCAACAATCTTTTTATTTTTTTAAATGAATTTGTACACTCCAAATTTTGGTGCATGTATATTTATTTTTTATTTTCTTTTACTGAATTGAGTACTTTATCATATATAAATTGTCCTTTGACTCTTCTTATAGTTATGACACCAAATATATCTCATGTGATACAGAAATGACTATTATTGCTTTCACTTGGATTCCATTTACAGGCAGTATCTCATTCCATAGCTTCACAATATATACATATCGATATACATATATCTATCTATCTATCTATCTATATATATATATAAATAAATCTATCTATATCAGTATAAATAGATATCCTTAGAGGTGAAGTGAATTTAATGTAAGGGACATAATGTGGGATCTTGTTTTGTTTTATTACACATTCAAGTACTCTACGTATTTTAATTTCATAAATGATTCATTTTCATTTAAAGTAATCATTGAAAAGTTAGACACCTTACTCTTTTTCAGTTACTTCTTTTCTAGCTTTTTTACAGCTTCTTACTTTCTCCATCTTATCATTTTGTTTTGTAATTTTTTTCTTATCATGTGTTTTTTTTTTCTCTGTTATTTTCTTGTGTCTGATAAAGATTTGTGAATTCAGACTGATACTCTATGTTACATATATTACAGTTGATACTAGTTCTGTTTGATTATCATAGTGCGCAATTTGTTATAAAAATTTTTAACTATTGAAAGAAAAGTATGACTGAGGTGTTATTTACTGATTATAATCTATACAGGTGCATATCATCAAGATCCAGTCAGATAGTTTACCTCTCTGAGTCAGCATTAATTCGTATTTACTACAGAACCTCTTCTACAGGCAAGAGCTTAAGGTCTTCTCACAAATTTATTGAAAAATGGCAAATCCTTAAAAATATTGCAGTTTTCGGGCCGGGGAGTTAGCTCAGTGGTTCCGGCGCCTGTCTTGCAAGCGCAAAGGCCCAGGTTTGATTCCCCGGTAACCACATAACAATACTGGGTGTGGAGACTCACACCCAGCAGCAACCAGTACCACATACCACAGTGCCGGGCGTGGTGGCTCCCACCTGTAATCCCAGCACTCGGGAGGCAGAGGCAGGAGGATTGTGATGTGAGTTTGAGGCTGAGCTCAGGGCCAGCCTGAACCACAAAAGCGAGACCCTGTCTCAAAAAACCTAAAAAAAAAAATAATAAAATAAAATTGTAGTTTTCTAAGTTTCCAAGGATATTCTTCTGTTCTCAAGAATTCATATTCTCTAAAACACCTACACCCCCCTTTGATTCTGATATGACTTTTATTAGTCCATGGTTTGCTCCAAAAATTATCTGTTGCCCCAATAACGTTAAATTGTATTTTGTTTCTGTAAAAATTTTTTCAACAAATTTTCTATTCTCCCAGGTAGCGGACTCAGCATGGGAAGAATTAAGTCCTGCTCTTTGCTCGGATCCTCCACAGATTCATCCCATGTTAAACACAAACTTTCTTATAAAAGAAGTGCTTTCTGCTTTTTGTGACTAGCACCTGTACTGGAACAAGGATTCTTTTTTTATATTTAGATTTTAATTATTACATGTTTATAGTACATAATGATTACATTGAAGGTGGATAGTTGGTACGTGAACATAACACATCTTAATTCATTTTACTTCCTCTTTCTCTCCCCTTCCTTATTTTTAACTGCGTCATCTAGCTTTTGACTGAGCAATGAGATCAGTATAAATGAAAACACCACAAAACTCATGGTCCCTATAGAAACTCAGCTAGCTTTCTTTTATTAACTCTTTTGGTTATTGCAAGCTTTTGGTTGATGTGTAGAGGTAAAGAAATTCTATAGTCTTTCAGTTGATGCCAGCTTTTCAAAAAAAATGTGTGTGTGTGTGTGTGTGTGTGTGTGTGTGTGTGTGTGACAGCCTATTTCAGTTCATTATTCTGCAATCTCCTGACATACATTTTCATATAGTTCATTTTTAACCTTATTCTATGAATATGTGTGTGTTAAAATGAAGCTAATTAACATAACAAAAATACCCCTAATTATTTTGAAATAGACAGTACATTATTATGGGCTATAGTTGGCTTGGTTTTCAATCAAATTTTCCTTTTCCTTGCTCTCCACTCCAACCACCTCTTTATTCCCTTCTTTGCAAACTGTCTCCTTATTTCCTATTATCTACTTTTTAGTTTGCTCTATATTTTACTCTAAATTTCTCATATAACTGAATTCATGTGATAATTAGCTTGTGAGTTTGGTTTATTTCATTTATCATTCTTAATAAACAAAAACTGTTAAAGTTCAGTATGGTGAATAAAACAAAATGACATCTGCTTTGAAGAGACAAGCAAACATTAGCAATTAGTTAAAAAATTAGGGTAAAGGGCCGGGGAGTTAGCTCAGTGGTTCCGGCGCCTGTCTCGCAAGCGCAAGGACCCGGGTTCAATTCCCCGGTAACCACATAACAATACTGGGCGTGGACCCAGCAGCAACCAGTACCACATACCACAGTGCCGGGCGTGGTGGCTCACGCCTGTAATCCCAGCACTCAGGAGGCAGAGGCAGGAGGATTGTGATGTGAGTTGGAGGCTGAGCTCAAGGCCAGCCTGAACCACAAAGCGAGACCCTGTCTCCAAAAACCTAAAAAAAAAAAAAAAAAAAAAAAAAAAAATTAGGGTAAAAATATAGCATGTGTAACACAGCTATCTACTTTGAACTTGAAATGCTGGCTTGGCTGGGTCAAGAATGCTGCTCGTATGTCTTCTAGCACACACGCACTTCCACGTGTAAAAACTGGCTTTAGGCCATCTGGAGTTCATCCCTGTCTCTTTGGTAGTGACTCCTTCCTTCTTGCTCAGCCAAAACCACGCTCATATTTAGTAACATCATGCTTCAACCAATCCGAAGCCGCCCCATACAATCGCTTGCCTCTCTGCCTTCTTTATAAGCTTGTGCACTGCCTAGTAAAAGCTGAAGTGTTCTCCAACACCTTCTCCAGAGTCTGAGTGGTGACTCTGCAACCTCACTTTCTCAGCCTTGAGCAAAAACCCATTTCTTCAACAGCCTTGACACCGACAACACTACTTCTTCAATATTTATTCTACCAGCATTCTCTTTTACCACGTTTCATGTATCAAGCACTCAAATAATACTATATTTTTAAAAAAGGAAAACTGATAACATTTACTTCAAAATGATAGGAACCTGGGAGATTTTGGAAAGGTACATAACATATTCAATTAACGTTCTGAAGTTAATAAGTCTTTTTATTTTTAAATTTTTTTCTTTTATACCAAGGATCAAACTCGTGACCTTATGCTTATAAAACAGGTCCCAGAAGCACTGAGATAAATCCCAAGCAATAAGTCCTTAAAGTAGGGCTTTGTGTAAGTCTTAGTAGCCAGAAAACCTATACAAGAAATCAAGAAAATGTTGCCAATATTTATAATACCAATTGAAAAATTAATATTTATATTTACAGATTCAAAATATATAGTATATTCCTATAGTAATGAGCAAGGACTATCAGACTTTCAATGTATATTCATTATACTAGGAATTGCTGTTCTCTTAGAAAATATACAATATTCATAATATTTTAATATCATTTGAGTAAACTGATTTGAATTTTTTTTCTAGAAACTGAGTAAAAGTACCTCATAGCACACTCTTAGTGTAGGCATGTATATATATTTCAAAGTAGCCAGAAGAAAATTATTTTCAAAAATCAAAATAACTGAATTAATGTACATATGCTATTCCACATTAGGAATGTAACTGTGTGCTGTAGGCATGTAGAAGAAGCAAAAAGAAGAGACTGATATAGGGGGACAGAAAATGGGAAAAATGGATGAAAAAAAGGGAATTAAAGTAATTTTGTGCATGTTCTAATTCTCCATAAGGAAAGTAAACATTAGGTACTACCAAAATATGATGTATTAAAAAGTAAAATTTAGAAGTCTCTGAGGTAGAATTCTGCACAATATTGAAGGAGATGGTACATTAATAAGAGAGAATTATGTATATAATGAGGGGACATTAACTGGGGTTGGTGTAAATAATAGGCTGTGTGTTGAGGTAAGTTTAAAATGGCACATGTAGAACTATTTCTATAAAACAGATGTCAGTTGTTCATTGAACACTGAAATCTTTTCAGTTCATTCCTTAAATACTTGCCTTATTTAAGAATTATGTACAGAAGGGGACAATGTGGAGATTGTAACAAAAAAGTAAGGAAACAAATTTTATATATATGGGGGGTGGTAGGGTGGGTGGGGCTATGGGAAAAAATGAGAATGAAGTTGTGTCTTATACTGGTACAAATCCCCATTATGGAGTGCAATCATGATGTGTATATTTAATGTACCAATAAAGATAATTAAAAAAAAGAATTATGTACAGTGATTGTGTGTTTATGGATCACAAAAGGAAGCTAAATAATGTTGTTGTTTTAGATGCTTTTATATGCAAACTTACTCCATGTCAATGCTATTCCCTCCCATTCAAAATGTGCATGTTTCCAACTAATGTGGTGGGGTACTGAAAACTAGGTGATCAAATGACCTTTCATATATACTGAACTTCATTTGGGAGCACTATCAATATAATTGTGAAGACTTCTTTTTGGAGTGAAGTAAGGATCTTCCACAAGGAATATAGCAGGATTATTTTTGAAATTCAATCAAATCAGGCATGTCTTATTTATTTTATATGTTTGATTGTCACCAAGTTACAAGCACTTTCGTAACTGCAGTTGTTGTTCTTTTCTTTTCCCTTATCAAATGGCTACTGATAGCTTATATTTCAAAATTTTGCATGTGCCCTGAATCCTGATTGATGAGTTTACAAACCAAACATACCTTAAATTGCTCAATGAATACGCTTTCCAAGTTTATGTAAATAATGCCTAGTGGTGTCTTGATGATGCCATCTCAGAGAATCTTCCAAGTGGTAACTGCTTATTCTCATTTTACAAGTCCTATAATTACAGAATATTTTGAGTTATTTTTTCCCGTTCATTTTATAATCTCTCTTTCTTGAAGTATCTGCCATTTGATAGGCCCTCATTTACTTTGCTTTATTTTTTATAGTTGGTATCAACTTGATCCTTTCTTTTTAATTATTGGAGGTTTTGGCATCTAACTTAGTCCCTATCTAGCTAACATCAATGGTGATCCCATCATTTATGTGGATGTTTATCCTATGACTTCATTGTCTAGATTTTAGACCTTATGCTCACTGACTTTCACTTGACCCTCCCAAGTTTGTTGAGTAGAATTTAACTTAGCTACAAAAGCATACACTGTAGTCTTCCACAGTAGGTGTGAAGTAACTCCAAATGCACTTTTCATTTCTAATAATCTTTCCTGGAACATCTTCCCTAGGGCATGTGTTGTTACTGTGACTATTAATAGGTGAGCTCATTTACTGAACCATTTTTTTACAAATGAATGACAGCGCTGAAATTTAAATCCATATGAGTAACACCCACTTTGGGCCTCTCCTGTCTTCATTTCTTTCCTATTTTAGAAAAATAATACACCAGATACAGAGCTTCATTAAACGGGAGATCAGTTCCTTCTTTTTTGTTCTTTTCTATTCTTTTAAATGATATATTAGACAACACTTTCTGCAAGCTCACTATTCTATAAATTTTTCCCTCACTTGCAAAAAGCAGTTTTCCTTCTTATTTATCACTTGTGATTTGTATGCATAATTTTTGAAACTCTGTGAAGAATAAAAACATTCAAAGTTATGACAGGTGTGCAGAATTCAATTTTTTCATCTCACACACAAACGTCCAATCCAAGGTGAATAGGAAACCCTTAAGGAATTACAATTTCTGTGCCAAGGTATACTTTGTACATGGACTGGAAATGGGCTATATATGTATATAAATATCAATAACTGACCCCGGGCAGATGGAGGTCAGGTGCCAGTCAGTGAGGAAGTTCCATTTGCTTACTCAAGGGACAAAAGACCCCTGCGCTGGCCACCAGGAACTGCATTGTTAAGGGATTAAGAACCACATGACAAAGGCACTGGGAGGATATAAAACCAGATGGCACAGTCTCCAGTGACAAGATTGCCAGCAGCCAGACTGCTGGATCCTGACCACCCTGTGGGATCCTGCCTATGTCTACCACATTGAAAAAGCACCCTCTTACAGGTCTCTGGACTAACTTTGAGGGAAGGGTGGCTTGTACCTACAGTAAATCTTGCAAAGTTCCCTGCAGGACTTCAGAGAGTTCAACTCAGGCACTGTAGCCAGACTTTTTCAGCCAGACGGAATCTCAGAGGACTACGGCTTCTCTCTGAGCCTAGTCAAGTCCAATCTGCTTTCTGCTGCCCATACTGTCTACAGACACCAGTAAGTCAGTGCCTTAAAGGGTCCTTTTGATATAATGTTTTTGTCTGTTCTCTCTTTCATTCTTCATATCTCTACTTTCTTCTTGTCAACTCTCTCCCATTTCAGATGTTTTCTTCTCTCAACTGCTCTTACTTTTATAGGACAGTGAAAATAGTCTCTCATCTGCCTGTTTCTGCTGGGTACCCGTATTGTTTTGTTCACTCATGCTCTCTTTTCCTCCTGTCAGCACCAGTTCCCTGAAGTTTGTGTGTCTTCTTCCTCCCTATTCTCGCTTCCTTCTGTACTATTATAGGAGTGAGAATTCAGTTTCTAGTTGTGCTGCTGCTGTAGGGCTATTTTACTTTGTATTTGTTCTTTATGTCTCTTTTATCCTTTGACCTCTATCATTTTCCAAGGTTTGGTGTGAGTTTTATGTCCTCTAACTCTATTTCTAATCTCTCCTTTCTTTCTATGTCTCTATCTCACCAACTCCATCAAAACTTTATTTCCAAAGGGTGATGCCACTAAATTGATGTTCAGTGTGATCACAATGTATATGTAAAAGGTACTGATAAATTCAATAAAGAATTAAAAAGAATTACAGTTTCTTCATCTACTTTACTTACTGAATCTTTCACCGTGAGATTTCTGGTTTATCCCAGAAATTTTCCCTCAAAAGTAAACGATTTGAATTGATTTAAGACATTGAGGAATCCAAGACAGCACAACTAAAGGCAAAATCACAAGAGGATCTCCAGAGCTGCTTCAGAAAGTGACAAGAATGACACAATAAGTGTATGCAAAGGAAGAAAATTGTTTAAGGGACATTGACGGCACCATATCTTTTTTTCTAATGATTTTTTAATGTAAATACTGTATGCTTGGATCAAACTTTGTATAACTTCAAACTACATAGTCTAACTTCAATTATTTCATGAAAGTGAACCTCTAAGTAATATCATATTGGGTATGTGGGTTTCAATATATGAATTCGCTATAAATACAAATAGTTGATATCACATGTCAGTACATTATCATTCCAGTGATACAAAATTTTATAACATAAAATGGATGTTTTAAACTTTTATTGATTTATGTACCGAGAGTTAGCCCAGACTCATAAACACAGGGAAAATGCTTTCAATTCTGACTCCAGCTACTCACAGATGATGTGGATTCTGTAATTTATGGGCTCAGGCCCTCCTGATTACTGTCTGTCTTAATGTTAGTCACAAGATTTGGGGGTCACTTACACTACTGATCAATCAGCTAAAAATTCATAGATCCTTATAACTCATCCACACACTTTTTATAGTTTACCAGAATAACTCACAAAAGCATTATACTTGTTATTAAATTTTATTATAAAATATACAAGCCAGAAAATGTCAGTAGGGCCTCAAACTTCATTTATAATAAATATGTAATAAAATATCATTATGTAGGCATGACTGATTAGATCAATGACCATAGATGATTTAACACAATTCTCAATCTCCTTTTCCTCACTGGAAGTGAAAAATAGAATGAAGCTGAAATTCTTTAATTAAATAGGTAAGTCCTCTAGCATCTACACTCTATCTTGAGACTATGTATTGTCCATCAAGAGTCAGGTGAATATTAGAAATCCAGATGCAGTAGTAAGGGTATAAATGAGAAAGATATCACTCTTACTCAGGAGATTCTAAGGGCTTGAGGGCTTACCTGCCAGGAATGAGGGACATAGGCCAAATACATACACTTTTTTATTATAGTATAAACAAGACTCTTGTTTTTAACCATAAATCTAAGACTCTTGTTTTTAACCATAAATCTATTGTGGCAAAATGTTCCTAAAAATCAAAGAAACTATAAAATTAGTAGAGTAAATTTAGTCATTAATAATTAGACCAGCCTATCATAATATTATATGAAAATCTCTCCCAGAGAAAGGAAATCACTTTTGTGAGTTTCTGTTTTATCTTGTCAGGTTCCAAAAGCAGAAAGAGACTCGGTAAAATATTCTGTCATCCAGGGAGACATCTTACATAATTGAATTAAGAGATAATGCTTTTGCTGTGCTCCTACTTCAGGATGTTAATCTAATCATGAATTGCTCTCACTACGTAAGTCACTTATTCATTACTTTATCCTCAGCAACTATTGCTCTTTCTTTGCATTTGTACCTGTTTTTGTTTTGCTTTATTTTTATTTATTTATTTATTTTTGTGGTTTACTTTAAAACAAAATTCCTGGGTAATATATAAAGAACCTGAACTTATTAGGCTCAACATTCTTTTAGCTGGAAAGTCCAAATGGCATGACTGCATTGTCTAGTGATGATCTTCAAGTGTGAACCAAAATGGTAGAAAGCAAGCATGCATGGGAGAGAGAGGTCACATAGTGGGAGAGGGAGCAAAGAGTGAGCCAAGTGATTCCAGCACTGTAATAACCTACACTCTTGGTAACAAAATAAGTGTTTTTTCCTCAATAAACTCCTTTCATCCTTTCTGGGTGCAATGACTCAAATAACCTCATCACCCCCACCTCACCTCAACCTACAGACGCCACCATTTGTCAGTGCTTCCACAGCAGGCACAAAGCTTCAAGCACAGGATGTTTTAGGAAACAAAGTGCATCCAAAGTAAAGGAATATCCAAGCCCTCTGGGAGGCTAAAGCAGGAGGGTAGCAAGTTCAAGCGCATCAGGGTCAGCTCAGTGACTTAAATAATTCTTGTCTCAAAATTTCAAAAACAAAACAAAACAACAGTATCTTATTTAGAACTTATCCTTCCTTTTGGTACTTGCAGTTCCATCCCCAGTCCTGTGATAGTTGCAATAGGAAAGAGAGAAGGAAAAAATATGATTGTAATGCCAGCATCCTCACTGCTTGGGAATAATTCCGACATCTTCTCCCACACTTCCTTCCCCAGTGTCACCAAAGAGGCATGGGAATACATGCAGTGGGACATCCTTTCTGTGTTGACTGGGAGCATGCCCTGAGAAAACATGCGAATTAGTCCTTCATGCCTATACTTACCTCTGTTTCATGCAAGCAAAATTTCACTGACCATTTCCAAAGGGCTACTAAGTTGTTATTCTGAAGATACTTTTCTTTCAATGTTCAACATCATGATGGGCTATAAAGTATGTTTTGTTTTTTAAACCAAGGAAATGTGATTTAGTGGTTCACATTATTGAAATGCCTTTTTTTTTCCCCTTCTGTTGTGTTATAGTGGTCTGTTTTGGCTTTGGTCAAATGTTTCCAAGTATGTTCTTGTGCACAGAGGTGAGGATTTGGGAGACCAATTGGATCTTGGAGTAGCTCTGTTTATTAGTGGATTGATCTTTGATAAATTCATGCTGAATATGCTGTTAGGAAGCCAGTCTGGTCAGAGAAAATAGATCACTGAGGTAGCCTTTGAAAGGGAACATTTCTGACTCTTCCTTGATCTCTCTGCTTCTTAGTGGCAATGAGTTGAGCAGCTTTACTCTGTCATGCTCAGTTATGCTGTTTCTGCTTGAAACTAGAACAAAATAGAATGAAAACTCACAATCTGAGGGCCCGTATAATCTTTATCTTTCTTGTTCTATAGATCCCACCATTGAAAATCCTGAGTAATGTGTACTCAAAGCACGTGCTTCTACCCTGAGAAGAGAAAATCCAGCCCAGTGTCCATGTCTATTCCTCACCCACCCTTCCCTCCTCTATGCACATATATACACATGTAGCCAGGCACAAAGGATGATCAAAGTACATGGAAATATTTTAAAATTTAAAAAGCTATTACATCAAAGAATGCATTGTCCTTATCTCTCCTCAAAACATTTCCACTCACTTCAAACAATCTCCCCACTGTTCTCACTGCTTCCTGAGGCAGGCATAGAAGTCCTCTGTCACTTCTTTACCACATGTGACCAAAACTGCATGAATGCTGGTACTGTGTGCCCTTCAGTGAAGAGTCAGACTCAGAACCATTACACTGTATCACCATCCATTTATTCCCCAGATCCGGCACCATGCAACTTCCGGCTCTGGCACAAAATCAAAATGACCATGAAATGTAAAAGTTAAAATGTTGTGTTTTCCATAAAATTTTAGATTAATCATTGAAAATTACATTAAATGTGCAATAAAGTATGTCAGTTGTTCTCTAACTTTATAGACAAAATATTCACTTACTACAAAGTTATAGTAACCCAAACAAAATGGTTCTAAAATTAAAACCTACACAAAAACCAGTGGAAGAGAACTCTGAACTCAGAAATTAATCCATGTTTACAAAAAGATACAAGGAAAAATGAATAGTCTGTTCAATAAATGGGGCTAGCAAAAGGAGATATAAATATTATTTCTTAATTAACTAGGTCCTTTCCTCTCACAGTAGCTAGGCATCAAGTCACTATGGCTTAAACATTTGAAATTATAGAATCACTACAAAAAATTAACATTGTTTAAAGAATTTGGTCAGAAGTTACACTATCTCTTATTGGTTCTTCATTACTGTATCATAAAACTCATTTTCAGGGCCTTGGAGTTAGCTCAGTGGTTCCGGCGCCTGTCTTGCAAGGGCAAGGGCCCGGGTTCCATTCCCCGGTAACCACATACCTATACTGGGCGTGGAGAGTCACCCCAGCAGCAACCAGTACCACATACCACAGTGCCGGGCGTGGTGGCTCACGCCTGTAATCCCAGAACTCGGGAGGCAGAGGCAGGAGGATTGCTGTGATGTGAGTTGGAGGCTGAGCTCAGGGCCAGCCTGAACCACAAAGCGAGACCCTGTCTCAAAAAACATAAAAAA
>PVIR01015582.1:0-38080 GCA_004026965.1 Petromus typicus
AAGAACTACTGAACTTGCAGTGCTCCACCTGTTATCATGTTTTGCTATATATTATCACTGTCTGTGTGTTGTATGTGTATGTATCTGTGCATAGACTAATAAGTTATATGTTTTCCTAAGTTACCCCAGGAAGATATAGATACCACCCACCTCATTTTGTTCCTAAAATAAATTCAGTCAAAATTGCAGACTTTAGGTGGTTGTGGTGGCTCACACCTGTAATTCCAGCAATCAGGAGGGAAAGGCAAGAGAATTGCTGAGAGTTCAAGGCCAGCGTGAACTACCTAGGGAATTTAGGGTCAGCCTGAACTACAAAGAGAGAGACCCTGTCTCGCTTTGTGGTTCAGGCTGGCCCTGAGCTCAGCCTCAAACTCACATCACAGCAATCCTCCTGCCTCTGCCTCCCGAGTGCTGGGATTACAGGCGTGAGCCACCACACCCGGCACTGTGGTATGTGTTACTGGTTGCTGCTGGCTGTGAGTCTCCACGCCCAGTATGGTATGTGGTTACCTGGGATTAAACCCAGGTCCTTGCACTTGCAAGACAGGCGCCGGAACCACTGAGCTAACTCCCCAACCCTGAGACCCTGTCTCAAAAACAAAAATTTGGGAAATTTAGACCACGCATGATGGTCCCCACCTGTCGTCCCAATATTTGGGACGCTGAGGCAGATGGATGCTGCAGGTTTGAGGGCAGCCTGGACCACATAGAAAGTTCAAGGCCAACCTGAATGGAAGAACTGCTTTCAACTGTCGAAAAAGTACTTTCTCAGTGGGGTTTTGGCTCAATGGTTCCTGTACCTATCTTGCAAGTGCAAGGGCCTGTGTTCAATCCCCAGTTAACCACATACAATACTGGGTGTGGGGACTCGTGCCCAGTAGCAATCAGTACCACAGTGCTGGGTGTGGTGGTTCATGCCTGGAATCCCAGCACTTGGGAGGCAGAGGAAGGATGATTGCTGTGATATGAGTTTGAGGCTGAGCTCAGGCCTTTTGAGACCCTGTCTCAAAAAACAAAAAAAAAGAAAAGTACTTTCTCTTAGAAAGGGTGAGGGGCAGCATAAACAAAATACAGTACTGTTACCTGGTTTCCAGACCTTACTTAGATTTGACCATTTGTTCTAAGAATGTTCCCTTAGTTTATGTCCCAAACTAGCTTCCGTCCAGGGTTATGACTTGTCCCCTGTGTATCCTGAGGCCTCTTAGCCTGTCTCTGCCTTGCTGCTTTTCACAGGCTGCCCCTCCACATGGGCTGTCTGATGTCATCCTTCTGGTCAGACTGCGTGTGGGTGTGGGTGTGGATGCTAGGCAAGCCAGGCTGGGTTCTTCCAAGGCTCTAGGGCAGAGGCATATGTCGGCCCTGTCTGTTGGTGACTCCAGCTTGGGTTACTTTGTTAAAATATGGCTCCAGCGCTTGGTCACAAAGGTGGGGCTCTGAACATGTTCCCAAGTTAGAGAAGTATACTTTCCTTCTTTCCAGTGAGCCCCTACATCCACCCTGCACGGGCCTTGGACAAAAGCGTGTCCCCCATGGGTCAGAGCCCCTCAGCAGGACGCTCCCTGGTTTGCATTCAGTGTGTCGTCCCGTTATGCAGATCCTTAGGCCCCTTTCTGGGGCCTGTGCATTTCCAGTAAGCACATGCGCTTTAGCAAATGCTTCTGCCTGGGGAACCAGGCAGCCCGGGGCTGTGCAAGCTGGGACTGAGCCTTATGACCCAGCTACACACTCTGTACAACAAGGGACCAGGAGGGCAATGTTGGCGAGGGTGGAGGGCCTGGGCACACACACATACACCCGGCCTCAACCCCATGGAATGTGATGAGGTGGGACCTGGGCAGAGGCTCTGGTTGACGTTGGGGTTGTGGGAGATGTGGCTGTGGTTTACCTGGATTATTTGTGTCTCTGGAGCTGTGTGAGGAATGACACCTGCTTTTCTGAAATAACGAGGGGCAGCGTGTGGAGGGTGAATCCACCCAGGGTTGACTCAAGTTCCATGATGCACTGTTGAACTGAATCACAGGCACCCGAAGACGTGGTTCATGGTGACAGTGTTGGGGTGATGTGTGCGGCCCCAGTGAGAGCCTGAGGCTCCTCTCTCCAGCTGCAGGATAGATAGGCTGCACCTGCAGGAGGTGCTGGGGACCCCCAGGCCCACCTCTTACCCTGTGTGTGTCCCACAGGTCTGCTGCAGTTAGGCTTGGGCTGGTTATGAGGTGTGAGCAGCTCTGATGGCAAAGCAGACCAGCTTGTGGCTCTGCAAGGCCACTCCAGCCACAGCTGACCTACACTGTCCCCATGGCCTTCACAGATGTGGCATGAGGGTTGTTACTATTTGACCAGATGTGCTTACTTCCCCTAAAGTTGGAGCCACCATCCACTCACAGAGTGTCTCCACTTCCGCTTTAGACTGCAGGACCCGGGGGCAGTTCAATGCGTTTTCCTACCATTTCCGAGGCAGACGGTCCCTGGAGTTCAGCTACCAAGAGGACCAGCCGTCCAGGAGGACCAGGCCTCGGAGGGGACTGAGGTTCGTGTGTCTGGTGAACCCAGAGGAGGCAGCAGGGTCGGGGGCGCTGTCTGCTCTGTTCCTTGTCGGCCAATTTGGGTACTGCAGGAACATCCTGGAGTGGGGACAAACCTTGCAGCCTGTGTGCAGTAGGCCATGTGCAGCCTGTATGCATCAGGCCATACTGCTGCAGCCCAAGTGCTAGGCATAGGAAGGAAGCACGGATTCACACCTGCAGAGGTGACATTCCCACCAACAGAAGTCACAGTTCTCTGCTTCTCCTTCTTTCCTCTTCAGTGTTGGAAAACACAGCAAACGTGTGAGCAATGCCACAGCAGCACTCGTGGAACACTCAGAAGGCCTGGCCACAAACGACTTCAGAGAATTTGTTCTGGAAATGCAGAAGACCATCAGAGATCTCAGAAAGCAGGTAACGCCACCTGCCCTGCAGACTTTTCCTACAGCTCAGCTCTTTCCTGCCCAAGGAACCAGGATCTGTCCAGCCAATCCAGGGCCCTCTCAGGCATCTCCTCCCGATGGCTTTGACTTTCTCCATGCTCACCTCTGCCAGGCCTGCACACTTGAGTCCTGCAGGTTTCCCATCTGGCCAGGGACTTGACAGGGGACACTTAGTGTCTCAGGCTTCATCACAAAAAGCAGGTGTGGAATGATATGAGAGACAGTGAACTGCACTTCCTGCTCCCAGGCCACGTTTCAGAGTAGCTTTACAGTGCCTGTCTTGGCAAATGGTGCCCACACATGGTGCTCCTCCCTCCCAACCCCCAGGAACTGGCTTCTGTCTTCCTAGGTCATTTTACTAACCCAGTGGAGCTGAGACATCAGGCTGCAGGGACAGGTGCACACACCAGGTGGTGGCACAGAGAGGACCCGGGGATATGTGGTACCTTCCTCGGCGCTTGGGATTTATAGGTGCAGCTCTGTTCCTTCTCCTTTGCTCCTCTCTTGGAGAGAAACTGGTGTATTCACACTCTCCTGTTGCTGGAACAAAAATACTCCACATTCGCAACGTACAGAACAGGTTTAATTTGGTTCAGTCCATAGTCAGCTGGTTCTAGGACAAAAGCAGCACAGGAGAGAGTGGAGAGGACAGCTGCTCACACTGTGGCGTCCAGGAAGCAGGGAGAGCAGGGGGGAGGCAGGGACAAGAACGCACCTGCCAGGTCACACCTTGTGACCTCCTCCAACTAGGCCTCACTCCTCGCATAGCATATTTAGCCAGGAACTCATCCATGATGGATCCACTGATGAATACAGCACCCCAAGATCCATCACCTTCCACACACATAAGGCTTTGGGGACATTTTAGATTTAAACCATAACAAGAGATCATCTGCCAGTGTAACCCTGAAGTCCATTGGCCTCAGAGGTGGCTTCTGCTCCTCTGTGCTCCCATACATACAGGTGCCAGGCCATAGATGCAGAGACCAACTCCTGCAGGCATCAGGGTAATGACAGATCACCGGGGGACCTGATTGAGAGTCAGGGCTGGCAGGGTGGGCAGGTGGCTCAAGGATCCCACTCACAGCTCAAAGGAGCAGCTCTGCCCTGGGCGGTGGTGCAGGGAGCTCTGAGTTCAGAGCATCCCTGTGACGTTCACAGGCAACTGAGGCTCCGCTTGGAGCCACCCAGACTTGGTCCCTTCGCTGGCATCTGGGCACAGCCGCCCCGTGCCTGATGACCCCGATCTCTGAGGCCCACTGTGGCACGCACTGGCCAGCGTTGTCCAAGCTTGTCTAGGCCTTGAGTTCAAGCAGGGTTTGCCACAGATGCCCGGGGCTCTCGAGACAGGCAGGTCTGGCCACCACAGGCTCCTCAGGACACAGGAATACTCCCTTTGTCTTCATGGGTTTGAAAAAAAATTGTCCAGATTTTAGTGGCTTAAACATCAGCCCTGCTAATGAATGATTCATATAGAATAGTTGGTTTCATATAGAAGCCAAGTGAATCTGAGGTACTTCATAAGGTGAATAGCTGTTTAATTAAATCTAAGGTGGCTGCTCCTCAAGGGTAGAGTGACCTTAAAATACAGAAGGAAGGGGATTTCTTTGGGGATTACGGGTGTTAAACTGAGGCCCTTTGCACTAAGCTATAACTCCAGCCTTCCCTCCTCTTTTGGAGACAGGATCTTGCTAAATTTTCCGGGCTGGGCATGAATTGAGGATTCTCCTGCCTCAGCCTCTCATTATGCTGAGGTTGCAGGTGTGCACCACCACACCTGGCTGGGAGCAGGCATGTCCTCATTATGTGTCCGATTTTGACACTGGGCCAGCCTAGGTTTGCACATGAATAGTCCCATGCTTCTGCACAGGATGGCCCTGCACTTAACATGTGTGGCAGCTACTGCAGGAAGGAGTGGACGCAGCGGCTTTGTCATTCAGCTTATGCTGCTACCTAAGCAAGACAGCTGACCCACGGCTACACACAGCTCATGAGAAAGCGTGGTCCAAGGGTTGGGGCGCCCTCCCCAGACTGCCGTGAGAGTTCCTTTAAGATCCGTTGCAGCCGGGCCAGGCCGGGGATTTAGCTCAGTGGTTCTGGCGCCTGTCTTGCAAGCGTCAAGGACCCGGGTTCGATCCGCGGTAACCACATACCATACTGGGCGTGGAGACTCACACCCAGCAGCAACCAGTACCCACATACCACAGTGCCGGGCATGGTGGCTCATGCCTGTAATCCCAGCACTCTGGAGACAGAGGCAGGAGGATTGCTGTGATGTGAGTTGGAGGCTGAGCTCAGGGCCAGCCTGAACCACAAAGTGAGACCCTGTCTCAAAAAAACCTAAAAAAAAAAAAAAAAAAGATCCATTGCAACCAACAATACCTTAAGGAAGGACAGATCTCAGGAGGCGCAGCTAGAGCATCCAGGTGCATCACCCTCTCTGCACCCCCAGCAGGGTACAGGAATTTGGCTATAGTCAGGAGTCCCAGCTCTGTTAGGAATGGGAAAGGAGAGGCAGGCAGGTGAAGAAAGATTGTGTTCCCAGCTGTTGCTGGTGCTTTGAGATTCCCCGAGTTGGTCCATGCATCTGCAGGAAGGTGGACCCAGCACAAGATCTGCTCTGCGGTGACAGGTGGGTGGTCTTGTGCCTCTGCAGATAAACAAGCTTGAATCTCGGCTCAGCACCTCTGAGTGTGTGGACACGGATGGCGAGTCACACGCCAACCATGCAAAGTGGAAAACGGACGCATGCACCACGTGCGAGTGCAAAGTGAGTCTGGGCCCTGCGTGGCTCCCCACATCCACCTGGGCCAAGGTGGCCCAGGGCCCCGGGGCACCAAGAGTCCACCTGTCCCCACTAGGTGCACTTCGGAGAAGGTGCCAGTCAGCCCAGACCCAGGCCCGTGCCCCAGTGGGAAGGTTCCCACTGCGGATCCTGCACACGACAGTGTAGGCCCCAGTCCTGCCCGAGTGCAAGGTCTATCTTGTGCAGAAGGGAGACCATGGCAGGCAAGAGTGCCAGGTCTGAGCAGGGAGCAGAAGGCTGACCTGGCAGCCTGGGGCAGAGCTGCAGGGCAGGGCAGGGGCGATGGACTATCCAGGTGCCAAGGACAGGCTTGTCTCTTTGTCAGGCGTAAAAGGGTAGCATCCAGGGACCTGGGCTGGTCTCACTGGGAGAGACAGACTGAGTTCTCTGCCCATTCTGTCAGTCCCCTATCTTTCCAGTGGGATCACAGCCTGTGGCTCTGGTTCCTGTTGGGGTGATAGACAGAAAGTGGGGGCTCGGGAGCCCCCAGAAGAAGGGCTGTCAGCCTTAGCTAGCACCTGTGTGCAGCCGAAAAACCTCCAGAATTGCCCCTTGGTGCAGTTGCAGGGAAGTAGGCCTGGGCCTGGGACAACCAGCACATGCCCCTCGGGCTGGCCCAGAGTTGACAGCCCGCACCTCTCCCCTCCAGGACGGGCAGGTGACCTGTTTCGTGGAAGCCTGCCTTCCAGCCTCCTGCTCAGCGCCTGTGAAAGCCAAGGGCACCTGCTGTCCAGTGTGCCCAAGAAAAACCCTGGAGGCAAAGCCCTAGGCACTGGTGGAGCTCCTTGGGTCATCTGCATGTCTTCGGGAGATGGCACAGCCGACAGGGAGCGAAGACCAAAGGCTACACGGGGACTGAGACCCGCCAGCCCTCTGGCCAAGCCTCGGTTCTGCGCAGGCTGCTCGGCCCGTATCCATGCCACAGCAGACAGGAAGGGGACAGAGATGTCCTCACTACGTGTCAGACTTCTCAGGTTTTTATTTAATTCTTCTAACAAAAAAATTGGTGCTACATTAAATTGCACAGTTCAGCCTTTAGGCTCCTAAATTGAGTCCACTCGTGACAGCTCCTTTTCAGTGGAGCAGGGTTCCTCTGCATGTCCCTTCCGCCTGAGTCCAGGACCAAGAGGCCAGGCAGGGGCCCCCATCCTGTGAAGGGAGTCCTGGAACATCTGGGTGACATCACAGGCTCCACCAGAAGAGAAAAGCTGCTTTCGGCAAATGGAACGGGGCCTCTGAGGAGAGCGTCCTCCCTCGACACTCCGCCTGCCTGCTCCTCCTCCCTGTCTGTCCACTTCCCGTTCCAGGGTCTCTAACGTTTCTCAGCTCGTCAGCATTTAGCCACAGAACAGAGCCGTGGTTGGCCTGCTCCTCGCACACCTGACTCACATTATGAAGCCACGTTTAGAAACGGCTTGCTCCCCCTGAGTGTGCGCTGGCCAGCCTGCCTGTGACGCGGATGTGAGAGCTGCATCGCACATCGTGCGTGGCGTCCTCCCAGTGGCTGCATGCTTGGCAGGCAAAGTGCAGCTTGGACGTCGGTCCATGCCTGACCATGGCGCACGCTCCAGACCCACCCTCCAGGTTTTCCCAGTGACGGGCAGGGAGGGGGAGCTCGACCGAGGCAAACTCTGCAACTCCATGTTATATGAAATCAACCCCTATACCTCATGTGTACTTCTAAAATGTATCATGGTTTTTTTTAATTTACCCAATTTTTTTCAGGTGTTGACTCTGGCAGAAAAATAATTTCCACAACACAAAAGTTGTTTGAGAATTTAGTGAAAACCAACTCTCATAGCTCATGGTCTCTTTTTCATCAACCAAAACATTCCATTTGATCCTAAAAACAAAGCAGTCTGGGGTCTGAGGGACGTTTCCCCGAATGCGCAAGTTTCAATGGATACTCATTTATTTGCCCACGAGCCCTGTATGCCAGGCACTGAATACCCCAGATGCCAACGCAGGGACCGTCTGCTGAGAAGAGAAGGAGCCTGAAGGCACAGTGTCATAGGGAGATGCCACCCGGTTGGAGACCACAGCTGGCACATAACGGGCAGTGGAGTGTGACTGGGGTTGGGGTCCGTGCCCTGGGAGCTCCCTTCCCCGAGTCTGAGCAGCCCACAGTGGTTTCATCGCAGCATGTACTTGAACCTTTTCTGCACGTTGCTAAGTGGTAAAGAAAACCTGCTTGGTGTGTCCTGGGCCATGCACTTGTTTTGAAATACTAAGTCAGGACTGGCAATCACATCTTGGAAGATAGTTCTGTAAAGTAGACAGCATATGAGTCTGTCATCATGGGCTCGGAAGGTGTGACGGTGGCAGCAGAGTCTATTCTGGGGGTGCTTTGCTGTCTCACGGGTGCCTGGGGGTTTTTGTGGTCCCTCAGTTTGGGCAATGCACGCAGGTACAGCAGGTGGTGTCCAGGTGTGTCTGGGATTCTCGGTCTCTATGTGGAAGGGGGAAGCAGATGGCAATTTAATCCAAATTCTGTAAGTCAGCCCCACAAGCCCAAGAGTCACCAGTTTGATGATGTTGTATCCTTAGACCGAGACAGGCGTAGTGCCTGGTCCTGAAATCTTCTTAGCAGCCACTGTGAGGGGATTGCTGTAACAGGAAGCCAAGTGTACATATTTATTTACTTTTCTAACCGTTGCTGACAGCCAAGTGCCTTTTTTTTTACATTCATTGTATTCAGTAATTTACCAAAGAGATGTTTGCACTATGTAACGATGCCTTTTGGTTTAAATAAAAGGGCCACATTGTCAAGTGAAGAATGTTCTCTTTTTTCCCCCTGGAAATGATACATAAAAATATAGCTTGTTCACCACGCAACATTAAAACCGGACAAGGGGCAAAAGTAGAGCCTCGGTAGAAGCAGGAGTTGCCCTGCTCACTGTCCTACAGAAAGAACGTGAGGAGGGGTTAGGTAAAATATTAAGTTTTTAAATTGCCAGATCATTTCAAAATTTTGAAGAGAAACTAATGGAGCCGCTTTCAGGGATGGGGTGAGACATCTGCGCCCTCTGCTGCATTCCAGTGGTACCAAGACTGCACATTGCTGAGGAACTTTGCTCAGACAAGAACCCGAAGTTACCTTTTAGCCCACAGAATGGTGCGTGCTTGTAATCCCAGCACATTGGGAGGCTGAGGCAGGGTGGTTGTAAATGCCAGCTCTGCCTTAGTAACTTTGTGATTTGCAAAGACCCTGCCTCGAAATAAAAAAGGCAAGGGCAGAGACTATAGCTCAGAGCAAAAGCCCCGGGTTCGATCCACAGTACTGCAAGAAACCACTAAAAACCTTCGTCAGCTGTCCCAGGGAATTGCCTTTAAAGACTCCTGCATCTCCTCCTCCCAAAGGCACGGTTGTGGAGACAGGGTCTCGCTTTGTGGTTCAGGCTGGCCCTGAGCTCAGCCTTCAACTCACATCACAGCAATCCTCCTGCCTCTGCCTCCTGTGTGGTGGGATTACAGGCGTGAGCCACCTCACCCGGCACTGTGATATGTGGTACTGGTTGCTGCTGAGCGAGTCTCCACGCTCAGTATGGTATGTGGTTACCGGGGATCGAACCTGGGTCCTTGAGCTTGCAAGACAGGCGCCGGAACCACTGAGCTAAATCCCCAGCCCTGGAACCTCCTCTTGATGGAGCTGCCTTCACGTAGGATCACAGTGACAGACATTCTCAGGCCGTCAGGACTGGCTTTATGTCTGTGAGTTTCTTTAAAAGCCACTTCCTCTCCATCTGCTGTTACAGTTGGTCTGTTTTTCTTTGTCCTGAGGACAGACAGCTCCAAAGGAAGGAAGCCAAGGTTGAAAAGCCTTTTCCATTGTGTTCTTACTTCATCCTAAATGTTTCCCAACTTGACAAAGAGATCAAGGGGGTTTGAGGGGGTGGTTTTTTGCCATTGTAATTCTGAATGTCAGCCCAGCAATCTCTGCCCAGCAATGTATCAGAGACAGCTTCAGCAAGGCTGGTGCAGGGTTGATAAGAAAGAAACAGTTTCCTACCCTTTATCCTTAGTAATAGCTCTTCAGACATTAACCGTGGGGGCCGGGGAGTTAGCTCAGTGGTTCCGGCGCCTGTCTTGCAAGCTCAAGGACCCAGGTTCGATCCCCGGTAACCACATACCATACGGAGTGTGGAGACTCACTCAGCAGCAACCAGTACCACATACCACAGTGTCAGGCGTGGTGGCTCACGCCTGTAATCCTACCACCCGGGAGGCAGAGGCAGGAGGATTGCTGTGATGTGAGTTGAAGGCTGAGCTCAGGGCCAGCCTGAACCATAAAAGCGAGACCCTGTCTCAAAAAACCTAAAAAAAAAATTTAAAAATTTTAAAACATTTAAAAAAACATTAACCGTGAAGTGGTGTGGCCTGCCTGCTAGAGAGGTTAGAGAAGTAAAGCACAGAAATCTGATTTTCATTCTACTTTATTTCCTTTTCTGGCCTTAAGCCTAATCTTAAAATCATGTGTTTCCCCAAAACCAAATCTCCCTTTAATGATTATTCACCCACAGTTAAAAGCCCTAAAACAAATAACCCAGTGACATGGCTGTGTGGTGTCTAACAGTCATCCTCCCCGCTCCCTCCCCCGTGCAGACTAATTTCCTCGTTCGGTTTTCACTGACACTGCAAGGACCCTTGTGGGATGTGCAGCTCGCAGCTGCCTTGGAGGAGGTTTCTGGACAGCATTCGTGTTTGTATTCTTTAAAAGTCACTGCACCAGAAATCACTTCACACAGCTGTAATTCCAAGCGCCAGGGACGCAGGGCAGGGCGCCGGTGGTTGCCTGGACACTGGAATTCTGTAGAGGTCCACCAGGGCTGTGGGGGCGTCTCCACCCCTCTGGGACCCCGAGATCCAGACCCACTCTGCTGACCCTCAAAACAGCCTTGTGTTGGCTCCAGCAAACTTGAGTGAATGTCCATGTCAAAGTTACACCTGACCTCTTGCCTGCTCTGTCCAAAATAATGACAGGCCTGCCGGGCTCCTTGAACCTTCCATGGCTGCGGGAGACCGAAATGCTTTGGTCTCGGGGAACCTGAATCTCAAGATGCAGCCTCTTCCTTTTGCCAAGCTGCCATCCTGACCTGACCTTTCCATGCCTTCCTGGTTTTTTTATTTGTACGAGTTCATCATGCAGATAGCATGTGTCCACCTCCATGTTTTCACACAGATCCCAAGCTGGGCTGAAGGTCTGCTTCCGTCCACTTCAGCACAGCCCTGCCCTGCGGAGGTCCAGCATGGGGACCCCACCACCCCAGATCTCAGAGTTGCTGGCTATCTTCATGCAGGCGGGGGGAGGAAATGCTGGGATTCTGGGCTGGAGCGCTATATTTAAGCATTCTTTGGATTCTCTCCTTTGCTTGATCTTGTGATCAGGTCCCTACTCTTGGCTTTCTCCACAAAGCTGATGGATGAACACTCAGCGCTCAGCGTCCCTGAGGAATGTGGGTGGGCAGGACGGATCTGGAAGGAAAGGCAGAATTTAAACACACAAACTGCTCTGGGTCCCCTTGGGTGACTTCGACTGGGTCCCTAAAAGCACAGTTTTTAGCTATGATTTCCTTGTCTCCTTTTCACGTATCTTTCATTTCTTCTCTCATCTCAGTTTCACGAACTAAAATGTGAAGCTTAAGGAAAGGACTGGTTTGCTCAGGATCCAGTGCTCGGTGGAGCTGTGAAAGAAGCCGTGGTGAGGGGCTGTGACTGGTAGATGCTTCTCTGTCTTCTCCCCTCTCCTCTCTCCTCAGCAGGGCAGCACTAATTGCAGCTGAAATGCATGATTAAATCCTTGGCTAAAGTCCCTGGTGCATTGGGAGAAAACTCAAATTCCATTTCTATCAACGTCATGCTAAATGGAGGCATACAAACCTCCACATTGTTTTGTTTATAATCCTTTCAAGAATGATTAAAACGATAATTAAGATTTTTCTGTATTTGTTAAATTCCTTTTTTTTTTGGACACAGGGTCTCACTTTGTAGTTCAGGCTGGTTCTGAGCTCAGCCTCAAACTCAGCAATCCTCCTGCCTCTGCCTCCTGAGTGCTCAGATTTCAAGTGTGAGCCACCACTCCCAGCAATTTGTTTAATTCCTGAAAAATTTTGTTTATTAAAATTATTTGAGGTCTGAAGCCTTAACACTAAAAGTCTGTGTCAGTGGTGATGAGCCTACAGCATACGGGATTGTACCTTTGAACGCTTTAATAGGTTCTTCAGCACTGGATGCCTTCCTTTATAAGATGGGCATGGAAATTCGCATTGAGAAACTCTACAGAGGAGCCTTGTATGGTAGCACATGCCTAGATCCCAGAAATTGGGAGGATCATTGAGTTCAAGATCAGCCTGTCCCAGTCTACCAATCCCGATCATTAGTTAGGATTTCCTTGTCTCTTTTCTACCTATCTTTCATTTCCTCTTTCCTATCTCAATTTCACAAACAAAAAATATGAAGCTTAAGAGAATTCAAGACCAGCCTGAACTGTATAGTGGACCTTATCTCAAAAAACAGAGGGCTGGGCAAGGTGTGCACACCTGGAATCCCAGCGCTCTGAGAGGCTGAGGCAGGAGGCTTGCTTACAAATTTGAGCCCAATCTGAGAAATTTAGGGAGACCCTCCCTCAAAAGGAGAAGCAAAAAGGGCCATCGCTTAGTTTGACAGCCCTACGTCTTAGGTTCAAATCTTGGTACTAAAAAGGTAAGTAGAAAAAAAAAAGAAAAAGTCCCAAGGGAAATCACATTTTCTAAAACACTAATCACCCCTGAGACAGGCAGAATTCCCTCGCAGTTTGTGTGAAGACCCTTGCCAGGCGAGTCCTCTCAAGGGGCCTCTGTGAGCCACAGGTTCTGCCTCCTGGTTCTGCTCCTTGGCCCAGGCCTTTCTCATTCGCTTTGTTCACACCCCTGAGGAGTGTCTTTCTCCCCTCTCCCCGTGTAACTCGCTGTTATTCACCCAGCCCCGGGTCAGGAAGTTTCAGGGCTGATGCTGGGCGGTCTCCACTCTGCCCAGACCGTCCAAGCCTCTCTGGTGTCTGCGCCCTCACCTGAGAGATGAGGATACTAGAGATGGCGCCTTCTTCTGGGATGATCCTGGGTGCACAATGTGGGATGCAAGGGCTCTTTGGTAACAAAAGTACTCCCTAAGTCACGTCTCATTTAAATGGTAGTTGTGCAAATGAGCTAGAGAAAAATGACATATTCCATACAGGGGCACAATAACCTAGGCTGTGGTAATTTCCTGTTTCAGCAGAACTACCCCCGAGAAGTACTCCTGCCCAGTGCAGACCAAGCCGCTTTAGCTCAGTGGTTCTGGCGCCTGTCTTGCAAGTGCAAGGCCCCGGGTTCGACCCCCAGGAACCACACACAATAATGCCAGGCATGAAGACTCAAGCCCAGCAGCAGTCAGTACCACATACCACAGTGCTGGGGGTGATGGGTCATGCCTGTAATCCCAGCACACGGGATGCTGTGAGTTTCAGGCTAAACTCAGGGCCAGCCTGAACTACAAAGCGAGACCCTGTCAAAAAAAAAAAAAAATCACCAAGTAGTGACACTCACCAAAAGCTACATGGTATGAGGACAAATCTTTGACATAAAACTGTTGAGGACCAGGCTATGTGAGGGATTATTGGGGGACAGATTGTGTGACTTATTTCCCACAGTCTCAGGGCTAAAGTAACCTGCCCTGGGAAACAAAAGCTTGTGAAAGGCTGCATGCTTTCTGGACATGTGGGGTGTTCTCCCAATCACAGTGCTCCCGAGACAGGACAACATCTGCTGAGGACCATGGAAAGAGCGCTTCCTCACCTCACTAACCTGGGCAGGCATCTGGGTGTAGGGAAGAGCCTGTTCCCTTTCACACACTCCCCTTGTAAAAGTTTAACCTACTCCCTATTTTTCAAAATATCTTTTCAACCATTACTGTTCCAGGATTGATAGACGACCCCTCCCCCGTGCTTCTTGCTTGCTAACTAAATTCGATCAACTGAGGAGATATCGAGTGTCCATTAGACACAGTCCGGTCCCCTGGCATCTTGAATATTGTCTCTGTTTCTCTTTATTCTTCACTGTTCGCCCCTCACAGGTGTCCAGTGGTCTGACCGGCCCCAGCGTGAGCCCCAAACCATCTTCTGAAGAAGATATTGGACACAGATGCCCTTAGGGAAGTTCACCAGCCTTTTGAGAGGCCAGGTGAAATGGCTGAGTTCTAGCTCCGTGCCTACAACTTTAGGCACAATCACTCCCTGAAGATCTCAGTGCCGATGACACAGAGAAAGACCCTGGAGAGGATCGCATTTGTTGTTTGGACCCCTTCCTTCTCAGGCCCTCACATCCTCATAGAGACCAGGCTCTTGCCCTGACGGCGTGGTCCCTGGCCCCATGACAGAGGCCTCTGGTGTGAATAAACTTTCCTTTTATTCTAACTGCAGTAAATTCCTTTGCTGCCCACGTCAGCCCTCCACACTGTCTCCCACAGCGGGAGTCGCTGGATTTCTCAAGGGCTGCACGGGGAATCCCTCATCATTGGAGACAGTAGCTGGCACGCTGTCTGTGACCGCTGCTCGGGACCTCAGCAGACTCTAGCTGGTGCAGATTCTTAATTCGCTGACAGAGACTTTGGACAGAAGGGAAGCTGTTGTCACCACATGTAGACACTTGGAACAAATTAGACAACTCTGTTTCCGATCTGGTTGCAAATTTCTTTTCTTTTTCCAAGATAGAGTCTCACTGTGTAGTGAAGACGGGCCATAGGCTCACTAGGTAGCCCAGGCTTGGCCTCAAAGTGGCCTAGAAGTGATCCTCCTGCCTCAGCCTCCCAAGAGCTGTCATTACAAACATGTGGCATCATGCCCAGTGTGAATTACTTCCTTGACCCTGGAAATGCAAAGAGCAAGAACATTTTCTTTCTTTTTTGTAATACTGACGAATGAAGCCAGGACCTTGTGCTTGCAAGGCAGGCACAATGCACTGAGCTACACCCCAGCAACAAGAATGTTTTCTGAGAAATGAGCCCATGCCAGTGGCCCTGGGAGCTTATTAGGCTTTCGCATGGGAACTTCCTGTTGCATATGTTAGACTCCCTCCAGACAGTCTGTAAGGGGACAGGAACGCTGGGCACAGCACCCGTACGTAAGAGGCCTGGCTCTATGGAGACTGCCACTGTGGCCACGCCCTCCACGTTCTTCCCCCAGAAGATGGGGTGCCATGCGCTGCTCAGTGGGTTCCCACCGTGCTCCTGTGAGCAGTGAAATGTCTCCAGCCGCGTCTCGAATGACCCACCTCGTCTGACTCAGTCCCATGGTTGGCACGAGACCTGTGGGGTGAAACCCTGAGGCCCCGCAGGGGAACTTGGCAGACGATGGCTACTCCCCCAAACCAGATTAATACCACCGGGATCTGTTGTCAGGAATTCACTTACTTCTTGATGTTCTGGTTCTAATTTTTTTAAAGTTTCTTTTGTTTTCATTTTTTGGTATCAACAACAGTGCTACCCTGGGGAAGTGAGGTCACCGTGTGGAAACTCAGAGACACCAGCACCCCGGAGACCCCTGGTCAGCAGAGGAGGAGGGGACTTGCGACCAGGGCCTGGGGCCATGCGGCTCCTGCTGGGCTGATTTCTCCAAGCCACCTCTGAGCAAAACCCCAGTGCCCCTCGGACCCGACTTCGGCACAACCACTCTCCATGCTGGCCTCTCGCCCCTGTGTGACTCCCAGCGTATTGCTCAACGTCTCTGGGCTTTGCTTCCATCTTCTGTAAAATGAGTCCCAGGGTTATTTTCAGGATCTGGTGAGTAATCTGGACCATGTGGCATGGTGCTGCTGATCACACCCCGTTCTGACCCCGCTGTCCTCACATTGCGGGGTGGTCACCATTTCTCCTCCACCTTCATCCATGTGGCAGGCGACTTCTCATAAAATAGGAGAAGGTGACAGGACCCAAAGCAGCAGGACTGGGCTTTTTGTGTGTGTCTTTTGATTTCCCTAAAACTTAGATTCTTAGATTTGAGCCTTTTTTTTAGGAGGTGGTAAGAGAGAAGAGGAGGAAGAAGGCTCTGTGCAAGCAGGAAGGACATGCGTGTGCACTCGGCTTTCTGTCACCTGGGAAATCGAGAAGAGGTCAGCCGTGGCTCCCAGGTCACAGGGTCCAGGGTCCAGCTTCCAGCCTGTGACTGGCTGGCCTGTTGCTTTGCACCCTAAGGTGGAGTAAGCAGAGAAGGAACCCTGCACCACACAGCCAGGGACAAAAGAAAAGAGCGGGGGGGGGGTGAAGCCCTCCTGGGCACCCCGTGCTCTGAGGACCACGCGCCAGGCCCCACGTCCCAGCACTGCCACGCTGGGGACAGTGGGTGTCTGACGCCCTGGGGTGTCTCCAGACCCAGACTATAACAGTGTGATTTGGGGGAATGGAGGGCCTGAGAGCACCACCACCCTCGATCCAGCGCTGAGGAAAGCGCCCTCGCCCGGGCCTCTCCCAGCACTGCTGCCCTGGGGACACCCATGAGCTCTGATCCTTACAGAGACTGGAGCCGGGGTCTGCAGGGGCCCACCATGATAATGGTCCCTAAGGGGGGACAGAGCCTCCCAGAGCACTGTCATCCCACCAGAGCTGTTGGGTCCCCAGGGAGCATTAGGACCTAGGCTGGACAGGAAGGACCTCGAGTTTGTGCGCTGGCCTGTGTCCCCAGCATGACACGGTGGGCAAATGACAAAGTGGTTTTTATGTCAAAGCCTCATTCGGGGTCACAGCGACCCCTTCAGAATGGCTAAGAGGGGCTCACATCAGTCTGCTGCAGTCAAACTTTGGACTCTGATCCTGAGGTCACAAACAGGCCGCCACCCTGTGACTTTTAGGCTGACCGGCAGCTTTCCCCAGAGCAGTCCATGACTCTGTTAGAGATGTTTACCAGACCGGAGACTCAGCCTTTGTCTCTATCAGTGCTTTTGAAAGCCTGGTTCTTGAGCCAGAACTTGTTGAAGCTGCAGGTTCCAAGCCACCCAGACAGGAAACAGAGGAACAGAAACCCAGTCACAGGGCCTACGGTTTGTGCCCGATGAGCCTGGTTCTGGCGTGTACTGAAGTCGGAGAAGCACCAATTTCCGTAGACCGACATTTATTGTTACTGGCTCCCTTTATGCCAGAATAGCAAAGAAAAAGTCACAGGTATCTCAACTCTTGTCTTCTTTCTCGTGACACCTCTGCTTGCATGGTGCCCACTGCCCACAGCCTCAGTCACTGGGGAAGCGGCTGCAGTGGGACAGGGCCAGCGCTGTTCGTCCCCTCAGAAGAGGACCTAACCTAAGGCCTCGGATCTCTGCCCAAACTGATGCATCCCCACAGGCAACAGGAACCTTGGTGTCATGGTGGCCGGGGCAGCGCTGGGCACCTGCCCCAGCACGTCTGTGTTCCATTGTGTTCCTGCTCCCTTCCCAGGGCTGCCCAGACCACCAGAGAGGGGCACTTAGTCCGTACCCTTCCAGCCCGTGGCTGATCTTTGCAGGCATAGCTGTAGACAAGACAAGGCCCTGCCCTTGGAGGCTTCCAGTCTACAAGGGTGGAGCGTGGATGGAACACTGATGTTTATTAACAATCACACTGTAAATACAGGAAGTGAGCCCAGCACTCTGGAAGGCTGAGGCAGGAGGATTGCCAGTTCAAGGCCAGCCTTGGCAACTTCATGACTTAGTGAAACCCAATCTCAAAATAAAAAATAGGTTAGGATATAGCTCAGTACAAAGGCCATGAGATCAATCCCAGAAATGCAAAAAATAAATACAAAGAGGTATTTATATTTATTAGTTAATAAATGCAGTGTAGAGAATGTTTGTACAGAATTTGTGTTACAAGAGAGAGATGGGCTGGGCCGGGCAGGTGGGCAGCTCCTGCATTCCTGGGACCCAGGGGCCACCTTGCAGTGGCCGCTGTTGTATGGCTCCGGGCTTCACTGCCTCCAGGGTCTCCTCCACACTGGCAGCTGTCCCCCTTGGAAGTCCTCACCTGCTCCGCCAGCAGGAAGGTGCTGGCTGCCAGTCCGCCAGTTGTAGATCAGGAGCAGAGACCTTTGCCAGACTGTGCAGCCCTGTATCCTTCTTCTCCCCTCCGAGATTCACATCTGCAGGACCCAACCTGGACACCTAGGTGGCCGTATTTCCTATTGTGTGCAGGACAAGTGGTAAATCTCACCCAGACTGCTCCCTCCAGATTTGCTGGGAACGTGGTCCACAGAAGGAGAATTTCAGGATTACCAGGAGCTGTTCCCCCTTTTTCTGAACCCGGGACCTTTGCGCTGAACTCTCTCCCCAAGGCCTCTCTCCCCTTTTCATCCTGGACAAACATTCATGATCAGAACCACCCACCCCTGGGTGCTGCCTTTGTCCCATCCGGCGCCTGTGAAATCCTGGATCAGCTGCAGCCACTGCCCCTCCTGAGCACCCAGCATGCCTGGCAGCTGGTTCTGGGCAGCCTTGAAACAGCTCCTGCTGCAGTTAATCCTGCCCCTGCCCGCCCGTGCGCCTTTCCATTATCAGAGGGAGTTTTCCTCCACCAGATAAGTTCCTGGTCCATGCTCCTTCCTCAGCCTTGAGAAGACACAGCTGCCATAGCCACAGGAATTTCTGCCGCAGCAGGGATCCTAGAGCCACTGGGAACCAAGCCACACATTGCTTCCCACCCTCGGGCTCGCCGGGCTGGCCCGGCCTTGTGCACACCACGCAGGCCCACGCCAGCCACACTCCTGTCGTCCCCTGTCCCCTGGGACAGCTTTGGTGGGGGTTCGGGGACCTCACGTCTGGACAGCTTGGGTGCTGTCCCCTGTGCAGCTTTGCCTTACTGGAAGGGGCGCTGAGGGTCCGGCAGCAGCAAAGCTAAGACTCTGGCCCAGGCCTCTTCCTGGAGCTCCACACACATCGTGCCCCACCCCTGCCCCCACTTAGAAGTGTAGAAAGGAACAGGGCTTGACAATCCAGGACACGTGTCTGCTTCTGCCTCCCACCGCCCTGTCCTGCACGCCGATCTTGGTCAAGGGCTTTTCCTCTTGCTCGGCCTCTGGTCCCTGGAGGAGGCCAGGCTTCCTGCTGACCAGGTTTGCTCCCTAGGTCCACCTCCACCTTGTCCCAAAGGAGCTGGCACTCTCTCTGATGCACCCATCTTCCTGTGGGTGGGACCCTGGGCCACCTTCTCAGAGGACTGTACCTCTGTGCTTGCTCAGAGGCTGCTGTCCACTTTAAAAGGCCATGACCCCCTGCTAGGTTTTTCTCCCACACACTGCTTCCCCTTGTCACCCCATTTTCTGCCCTCTCCTCCCTGGCCCTCCCCCTCCCTCCCCCTGGGTGTACTTCATCTTCCAGCCCCCAGGTGCTGCTTGTCTTCTCACTGAGCCCTGCACAGGGCGGGGGTCTTCCTCCCTCTCCCTGCAGGGGCTCCCCTGCCAGAGGCTGCTCCTGGCCAGGCTCTCCCTGGTCCCATCTCTGCCCTTGCTCCCAGTCTCCGTGCCCAGGAAACGCTTCTCTCTTGAAAATGAGTTTATCTATGTGACATCTGTGACAGAGTCCAGGGAGCTGGATTATCACATCCTTAACCCAAGGGGGCCGCTCCCGGTTAGAGGAGAGTGTTTACAATAAACCCAGATGCCAGCAGCAGGCTGCCCTCCCCCAGCCCCACAGCCAGGCCCTGGGACGCCTGCTGGGGTCTGTTTTTTCCAGCAACACAAAGAGATAAGGGCCGAAAGCCCACAAGTGCCTGTGGCTGGGTTTGTCCCTCACGAGTTGTGTACTGTCATTTTATGCTGCCTGTAACACAATGCCACAGACTGGTGAGTTACAAAGAAAAGAGGATTATGTTGGCTCAGAGTCCTATAGGTGCAAGGTTGAGGGGCAGCTTCTGGGGTGGCCTCACTGGCAGAGCCCCAGTGAGCTTCAGGGCATCATGTAGTCAGGGACAGGGAGATGTGTGTCTGTGTGTGTGTGTGTATGTGTGTGTGTGCATGCATGTGCGCGTGTGTACACACACGTATGTCCTAGCCTTTCTTCCCAAGAACCCAGCAGCCCTGGATAGGGGCTACACCCTGAGGGCCTTCCTCTCTTCAAATGGTCTGGGCTGGGGGAGACACTCAAACCAAGACCCACAGCCTCTGTGGTGACAGACTGAGACAGACAGGCAACATGGACAGCACATCCCTCTTGCTCTGGCCTGAGAGGATGGTGCTGCCCACCTGGCCCCTCCTGGGCCCGCATTGCTCCCCGAGTCCTCACAGTGCCGCCCATCTCTTCTGGGAACTCATAACCTAATCCTCTCTCTAAAGACCCATCTTCAAGGACAAACATGCTGTGGATCCCAGGCAGCCATCCGGCCTTTGCAGGAGGCCATGCGGCTCCCAGACAGAGCAGGAGACAAGGCTGCCCTGACACCGACAAGGAAGAGGAGCCAGTTGTCCTGGCAGAGCCCAGGTGCCTGCCTGCTGCCCCATGCTGTAGCTGGACTTTCTCTGCCTCAGTTTCTCTACCTGTCATCCAGGGAAAGCGTCTGAGGAGCTCTGAGGGGAAGGATCTGAGTCCAGGAGCCCCTGCAGCCTCTGGATGCCAGACACACAAGCAAGTGGCACATTTCCCAGGACCCAGGGTGCCCTTCTCCCTGGCAGCCGAGAAGCACACAGGCCAGGGTCCAGAGACCGGGACCAGCCAGGGCCGCGAGGCCTTGAGAAGAAAGCCACCGCTCTTCCAGGGATGGAGCCCTGCCCTGACCAGGGCTGGACTTGGCCCATCCATTGTGGTAAAGGAAAATTCCAGTGAGAAAGTCTGTCTGCACAGAGCCCCGGCCTCGCTGGGGTCTGAGGCCCCCGGACCTCACAGCGTCCATCTGCAGCTGCTGCGAGGGCGCGGCGTCTGGGCCCTGCTGAGCCCGGCTGTGGGGAAGCACCATTCCGGACGGTGACTCAGCAGCCCTCTCGGGTGACTCCACTCCCGGGCTCCCCGGTGCGAGGTCCTGGGCCCGGCCCAGATCCAGGCCGCCTGGGAAGCGTGAGGCCAGGCAGCCCCAGGGCCAGCTGGCTGGGGCAGGGGGACACAGACACAGGGAGGCCCCTGCTCCCTGCCAAATCCCGCTGCCACAAAAGGCCATTGTTTTCCACTCTGGCCCCTGGGGCTGCACCGCATTGGCAAGCCAGGGCCTCAGCTGTATGGCTTTCCAGGGAGAAGGGAAGCCAGGAGGGCCAGGAGCTCTAGGGCTGCAACTGTTGCACAGATGGAGGGAGGAGTCCAGAGGGAAGCAGCAGAGGGCGTGGGGGAAGGAACAGGGTTGAAGGGAGGCGGAGGTCCTGGGCCTGGTTGAGCTCCTTGCAGAGTTTGGAGTACAGCTACCGCCCCCTAGTGGGTACCGCCCCCTAATGGCTTCACCATTATAGGGAGAGGCAAAAAGCCCTGCTAGCACCTTATCCATTCCCAGTGCACAGAGCAGGAGTTCTGGGCCAGGAAGACGAGGGACAGCCTTCCCTGTGTTCATGCTGCTCCAAGGCCGACATGCACCCCCTAGGTGCTCCACCCTCCCGAAAGTGGAAATCGGCCCTAATGACACATCCACAGGAGATGGTGTCTCTGTTGTCTGAGGGCTGGTGTCGCGCTCTTGTGTCCGTCCCTGCCCTCAGCTCGGAGGCACGTGGGGTCTCCACGAGAGGCTGAGCCTCCGCCACAGGGAGCTGGGGGCTCTGGGCCCTTCCGCTCTGTGCTTCGGGGCGACTTCGCAAGAACGGGGTCTGCCATGAGCCATGTTGCGCTGGACGGCAGGACAGAGCTGACCGTAAGTACCCTGGCCGCGGCCTGGAATGGAGATTCTTCCAAAAGAGGCCTTCAGCAGAGTGCGTGTTCCTCTTTTTCACAATTGTCCTTCTGTATTAGCACGTTTGCAGCACATAATGAGGAGCTCATGGCACGTCTTAATTCCTTTTTACCCCTTTCCCTCTTTTTTTTTTTTTTTAAACAGGGTTTCGCTTTATAGTTCAGGCTGGCCCTAAACTCATCCTCAAACTCACATCACAGCGATCCTCCTGCCTCTGCCTCCTGAGTGCTGGGATTACAGGCGTGAGCCACCACACCTGGCACTGTGGTATGTGGTACTGATTGCTGCTGGGTGTGAGTCTCCACGTCCAGTATTGTATGTGGTTTCCAGGGATCGAACCCAGGTCCTTGCGCTTGCAAGACAGGAGCCAGAACCACTGGGCTAACTCCCCAACTGTCCATTTTCCCTCTTGAGAAAGATCTATATCCATGTTTGCTGTCATCCCTCTTTTGTTTTGCTGTTTCTATTTCTGGCATCTCATATAAGAGAAACCATGTGATAAACCAGCATTTGTGTGTCTGGTTTATTTCACTTAATGTTATGGTCTCCAGGTGCATCTGTTTCCCACACAGGACTCAGATGAACGCGGACTTCCGGGACTGAACCCAGTTGCACAAGAAGGCGCCACACACCCTGTGCCCTCTGCCTCCTGCGACACAAGGACAAGGGCCCAAGGCAGCCCTGGTCTGGGACTTCCACCCCTGGAGCTGGGAAATGAGCCTCTACACTTCACCAGAAGCCCTGTGGTGGCGACATGGTCATATCACAACAGGAGGCAAGTCACTTCCTTAATATTTTAATTGTGTTATCCACAACAGAAAACTGATCTTATTAACCATTTCTTTTTTTATGGCTCTTTCATATCCAATAGGAAGTCCACGTTTGATTTTCTTCCATTCCATCACAAGTTTTACACTTTTAAATCTTTTTCGTGAGATACTACAAAAATATAGCAAAAGGACATCTTAGAAAATGGTCCTGTGACGACACCTCTGGTAACAACGCAGGACCTCTCCAGCACTGAGAAATTTCCAGTAACTATGTGGACACTAGCCTACAGGAATCTGAGTGCTTTATTAACACAAGTCAGTTTTGTCTGGTTTTTGCAAATTTATATGCAGATGATGCTGGACTTCCAAGGCAGTTACACACGGATAAAGCCACCACCAAGTGACAGTCTCCCTCACCACATGAGTCCATGGCTCCTGCGTTTGTGCACAGTACCCTGGGAGTATCTGTGTTTCCCTGTCCACCTCTGGTGCACATGTGAACCAGCACCACACAGCCCACATTGGTGAGGAGGGAGAGCCACATGTCCTCCAAGGGGCCAAGGTGGCCTTGGGGCTCCTGGGAGGGACAATGTCTGCCTGAGATGAAGAACCAACTTCAGAGGAAGAAGCAGGCCTGCCATGGACGGAGGCTCACATGGGACAATCCAGGCCTAGGATCAGAACAGCACACACTCAGCCGGCAGCTTCAGGGATCTGGAAGCCCAGGGTGGGACAGAAGTCGGTCTGAGCTCAGGTTCCCAGGAAGGGAGCAGAGTGGCAGAGCTCAGCCCAGATGCAGACGCACAAGTCCACCCTGTGTCTGTGCGACAGAGTTTCCCTGCTGGCACTGCTGTGAGCCAACTCCCAAGGCACTCAGCGACCAGCGACACCTCCATCCCAAGAGCTGCCCAAGTCCAGCCTTGTGTCCCTGATAGCTGGTAAGAAAGAGGGGCACAGAGGCGGGACTTGGGTGCTGGAATCCATGGCGTGTGAGGACCATTGGCCAGAATCAGGAGCCCTCTGGGAAGGCTGTCCTGTCCTGGGTCCCCCGCTGCTCCGGTGCAGCTGAGCTGGGGTCCCAAGGGCTCCCAAGCTCTTTGCAAACGAGATGAGTGGGTCTGCACAGCGGTCCTGTCTCGGCCCCAGGCAGCTGTCCCTGATGGTCTGGGAGCTGGGATTCGGGGACCTCACGTCTGGAGCTCAGGCCTGTTCTGGAGGGCATTTTTAAATGGCAGGGTGCCCAGTAGGACCCCAGGAGAGCCACTGGCCACCCCTCTGCCCCACTGCAGTAGAGCTGAGATTGCCGCAGATACCAGCATGCCCTGTGCCGTGAACCCCCAGCAAGTATGACTTTGTCCAAGAGAGGAAAGGAAGAAATTTCACTCGTCTATTTCCTCTGCTGATTTAGAGAGACAGGGACTCACATTTGACACTAGACAGAAACCCTCCAGGCCTCTCAGGTGACTCTGCAGGAGTGGCACCTTGCCAGGCACCCTCAGAGGACATGCTCCGCCCAGAGCAGGGACATTCCTGTCACCCCACGGGGCTCTGCTTGGGGGTCAGAGGGCCTCTTGCAGAGCTCAACATCGCCTCTGGGGTTTCAGGGGCCTTCAGGCTGCCTCCCTTGGCCCCGCAGCGTTTGTCCTCCTCTGAGGAGGCTGGACCAGCCCCATCCAGGACACCTGTGGCCACTTTCCTACAAATGTCCAAATGTGACCCATGGCGGCTGGGACAAGGTGGACAGCTCTGTCGGCCTCATAGATCTCTGTCGCACAGCCCAGTCCCTTCCCAGCTGCATTTCAAGGGAAATTCTTCCTGCTCTGACCGCATTTCAGGGCGTCCCAGTGGACCCTCCCTCAGCTCCCACACCTGAAGCTGCCCCTCACCAGACCGAGGTGACAGGGAATCAGCCGCAGATCAGCACAGACCGGGCGAGGCTGAGCCGGAGGGAGCAGGCCGGCCTCTGGAGAGCAGGGCAGGCGGGCGGGACAGCCCTGCAGATGCGTCCACACGGGGATATTATCAGCTGTGCTGCTCTGAGGGTGGGTGTGCCCGGGTCAGTGGAAGGTGGCGTCTTGAACGCGTTCAGGAGACCTAGAGAAGGCCAGATGGGTCTGACATAGTTCCCTTGGGAATCACTACACAGAATTGCTTTCCATAATGTTTGTACTAGTTTAGATTTCCTCCAACAATGTAAATGGATCTGTCTTCCACACAGTTTTGCCAACACTTCTTTTTACTTGCCAATATTCTTATTTTTATTTTATTTTGCCAACATTTGTTATTTTGGGGGGGAGAGGGTCTTGTTTTCTAGCTCAGGCTGGCCCCAAACTCAGTAGGTAGCCCAGGCTAGCGTTGAACTCACAGCAATCTCCCTGCCTCTGCCCCCCAAGTGCTGGGGTTACAGGCATGAGCCACTGCGCCCGCCGGCATTGTTGTATGTGGTTATTGAGCATTGTGCTTACAGGCATGAGTCGCAACTCCCAGGATTGTATATGGCTAATAGACTGAACTCAAAACCTTGCACTCGCCAGGCAGACACTGGAACCACTGAGCTAAATCCCCAGCCATTATATGATCTCTCGATGATGACCACTCTGTATGGAAGAAGATGGAATCTCAGTGTTGTTTTGGTTTGCATTTCTGTAAGAGCCAGCAATGCACATTTTTTTTCATGAGAGCCCGCTTCAGGGTGCAGCTCTGAATGTGGCCACAAGAGGGCCACACTGCTGCACTGCTCCAGGTACCGCCTTGAAGGGCTTGATTTGCACTGTTTTAGGCTGGGAGGTTCAGACTCCTCCACCTTCAGAGCTCAAGGAGGAGAGAATGCGAGTACCAGGCTCGAACGGAACTGTGCAGAGCAGTCGGTGGCCCAGAGAACGAGCACTGCCTCCTCCTCCTCGGGGAGAAACATGCTGCTTGTCTTAGCAGGACTGATTTGCTAAGGCTGTGCAGGCACAAGATGGCTGAAGTGTGGAATGAGCCCAGACCCGGCTCCCCACGCGCTGCACCACGCACTGGCCATCCGCCCCCGACTCTGCGACCTTTGGCCCAGGCGAGACGTGTCAGCGACACGGACCCACAGGACACTCGGCACTTTCTGACGCCCACGCGTGGCACTCAAACGGAAACAGATTTGGAGGTGCACACTCCGCCGAGCTGTCATTTCTGGCTGATGGGTAGGGGACCCAGTGAAGAGGTGAAGCATTGGAAATGTGCCTCTGGAAAGCCCAGGTCACAGGCCCCGGAGCTCAGGGTGGGGCAGGCCCCAGGCACGCGGAGCAACTTTCTGTCCCACGAGGAAGGCGTGGACAGGACCCAGAGTGGAGGGCCCACCTGTCCACCTCTTCAGCTGCCCCTCCCCCCTCTTCCACCCTGGAAATCTCATACCCAAAAGGGCCTGGAGGAGATTGTGTTTCCTGGAGAAGAAGAAAGGATCCCCTTGTGGCTGCACGAGATGCAGGTCCTGGAATTGTGCAGAGCTGGTCACGTGCACAGCACACGGGCACTGAGTGGAGCCTCTGGGTCATTCAGTGGGTGGGCGCCCATGCGATTTCCTGATGCTCAGGACTGTGTACCTGTGGCTACCTGACATCGTGCCACTGTAGCCAGGTCTGGTGATGCATGAGTGTCATACACAGGACTGGGAGGCTGAGGCAGGAGCACGTTGGAGTCCAAACCTTAGCCACTTAGCCAGTGTCTCACTCAAAATGAAATATGCTTAGAAGTGTGGCCCAGCGTGACGCCCTGGTTGTGACCAGCGAAAGATCTGGCAGCCTCCCATTCTTGTTCCTGAGAATCAAAAGGGCAGGTGCAATGACAGCCTCTTCAGACCTTTCTCGTCCCTCCAGGCCCTGATTGTGGGCACCCTGGTCTAAAGCTGTGTGGAATCTCTGCTGAGATCAGGTTACCAACCACCTCTGACTCGCTCTGAGCCAGGCCAGAAGGGGCCAGCTCGTTCCTTGTCCGTTTGGTACCCAGCAGGGAGAGCAGCTGGACCAGCAAGTGCCTATGAGCCTGGCCTGCTGCCCCACTGCAACTCCAGGACGAAGGCTTGGATTTGCGTCACTTTACTCCAATCAGAGCTGGTGAGTGTGAGCCAATCAATAGCCAAGAATTTCCCACAACTTGCAACCTAAGCCAATCAGCAGCCTAAGATTGGGACCAATCCACAGCCTCATTTGGAACTAATTATGAGTCCCACCCCCACCCACTGCTATATAAGCAGCACCTGGCCTGGCCCGAGGGTGGTTCTGAGAAGTCTGGAGCAGAGTTTCTGACTTGCTCTGTGTGGGCCGTGCTGCATCTTCAGGCATTGTTTTCTCACTCCTCAGCGTGGTGTGTTTTATTTTATGAGCTGAGAAGTTTCTCTAGGTGTATTCGGCTTTCTGACTGACTGTGAGTATTCTGGACACAATGGGCTACTTTCTGTCTGTCTTGTCTGTTTTTCAGTGGTATCGAGGATGGAATCAGGGCCTGCTGCTGGAAAGGTAGGCACCATACCCCTGGAACTCAGTCCTCGGGCATGCACTGCTTTTTACAAGAGACATGAGTGCTGGCAGCTGTTAGACCTCAAGGGTTGGGGCCACTGGAGAGACCTGACGCTGGGTCAGTGGCACAAGGCAAAACACGGCGGTCAGCGGCCTCGGGTGGGGATGGACGGAAACAGCAGCAGCTACAAGAGCTGCACTGAGCTGCTGCCCAAGGTCAGCCAGGGCTTCTGAGGGGCTGACATGAGGATAGAAGCTCTGGGCAGCCCAATGTCGGCGCTGTCACCCACTCTGTCAGAGCCACTGGCAACCAAATCCTGAAGCCTCGGCAAAAGCACTGCCCATCGGTGTGAACAGAGCGAAGGAGCCTCCTGCAGAGGGGCAGGTAACACTGGAACTAAACCCTCGCCCTCAGGCGAACTCGGGAATCTTGGTCTCTCAGGTGACATCCTGGTGCAAAGGTGAATGGCCTCACCTCTGAATCAGGACGGTCCCTTTCTGCTCTTTCCCTCTGCCAGCCAGCAGGGGGAGCACTTTAACAGCTCCACCCGGTGTCCTGCATGCCCTCAGCTGCTCCCTGAAGATACACGCTTGGGCCACAGCAGGCTTGTATGTGCACCATTTTAGTTCAGTTAGGGTGTTGATTGAACCAATCAGCAGTCTGGAATTTTCCCCAATTTGCATCCTCCGAATTGACCAATCAATAGCCTAGGTTTGGGACCAATCAACAAACACCTCACCCTATCGCTGCTGCTGCTATATAAACCACACCTGGTCCATCCTTCAGGCGGTCTAGAGAAGCCTGGAGCAGAGTTACCGACTTGCTCTGTGCTGGCCAATTGTGTCTCCATAAGGCATCTTCGTCTCGGGCCTTTGCATCGTGTTTCATTTTGTGAGCTGTGAAGGCCCTGGAAGTGTATTTGGGGTTCTGATTCTGGGGCATTATGAACAGAGGGGGGACGTTTGAAAGCAAGCTAAAAACACAAGCAGCAGTCAGACCTGAAGCTCTGGGGACACAGAGGAGACCTCCAGCTGGGTCAGTGGCACGGTCGCATGGGGTAGTGGCATTGGGTGGGGATGTATCTGATCGCTAGAACCTGCAAGAGCACGTAGCTGCTGCTCAAGTTCACCCTTGGCCGCTGAGGGTTTGAAAGGGCTGTGAGATGGAGACCCAGGCTCTGGGCTCCAGAGCCTCAGCGCTGTCACCCACCATGTCACAGCCACCGATGCCCAAGACATTTAGGCCCACAGGCGCCCTGAATCCAGTAAAGAGCCTCGGTGTCAGGGGCAGGTGTGAGACCTATCCCCACCTGGCCTCTGCACCCCTGAGGCTCAGCATCATAGATACTGAGACAGGAGACTTAAGGGGGAGTTGTTCTGTAGCCAAAGGAACTAAGACGATATCACTTCGAAAAATCTGTGTCCACACAGTCCTAGTGAGCTCGGCCAGGTTCAACCCAACAGACAGCGAGGAAATCAAGACACCCTCTACAAAACCTTCCACCCTCTGAAGAGGAGGAAGAGGGGGAAACACTGGGCACATAATGCGGACAGAGCAGTGTCCTGAGCACAGCAAGCCGTCTCTCCTGCCCCGCTCAGGAGTGTCTGCTCAGTGCAGTGTTCTCCTGTTTAGTTTGCTTGGACTTTAACGTGATATTCATAGAAAACTTTTAGCAGCCTCAGAGGTGACATTTGTGGAGAGTCCATGGATTCTCTTTTACTAATAACCATTATTTATGGAGTAAGATGGAATTTCAGCTGTCTTGATTTGTCCTTTTCTAATGGACCCTGATACTAAACAAACTTCATAAACGCCTTGGCCTTCCTTGGGTGCAGCTCTGAATGTGGCCACAAGAGGGCGATGCTGCACCACGCCAGGCGCCTCCTCCCCAGGCAAGGGCTTGGTTTGCAGTCTCAGGCTGGTAGGTTCAGGCTTGTCCACATTCAGAGCTCGTGGAGAAAACAGTCCAAGTGCCAGGCTCTGCAGAGCATGCATTGTCTAGGGAGAGGGCACTGCGTCCTCTCAAGACTACTAAGGCTGTGCTAGAACAAGGTTCCTGATATGTAGAACGAACCCAGACCCGGCTCCTCACGCACTGCACCACGCACAGGCGGTGCGCCCCAGACTCTGCGACCCTTGGCCCAGGTGTGACGTGTCAGTGACACGGACACACAAGTCTCAACACTTTCTGACGCCCGCGTGTGGCACTCAAACCGGAAACATTTCAATGTGCGCGCTCCACCCCGTACTGTCATTTCTGGATGAAGTTTTGGGGAACCGACGAGCAGGTGCAGCCCTGGAAGTGGGTGTCTGCAAAGCCCCGAATGAAGCAGGTCCCAACACAGCGCAGTTGGGGAGCTGGGGTCTTTCCAGCCCCCAGGAAGGCTCGGCCAGGATCCAGAGCAGAGGCCCCACCTGCCTCTGCTCCTGCCCTCCCTGAAATCTCACCCAAAGGGACCTAGAGAAAATCTTGCCCTGAAAAGAAATGATCCTCTTTAGCTTCAAAAAAACAAACAAACAAACAAACAAAAAACCAAGTCGGGAATCCTACAGAGCTGGTCACATGCACAACACAGGCACTGAACGGTGCTCTGGGTCAGCTGTGAGGTGGGTGTCGTTTCCTGACCCTCGGGACTGTGTGCCTGTGGCCACGTGGCATCGTGCCATGGTAGCCAGGCCTGGTGATGCATGACTGTCCTCCGGAGTCCTGGGAGGCTGAGGCGGGTGGATGGCAAGTTGGAGTCCAGAGCTTGGCCACTTAGTGACTTAGAAAAAACCTGTCCTCAATAAAAAAGAGGGAGAAGCTAAACGTGACGCCCTGGGTGCAACCAGCAAATGATCTGATGGTCTCTCTACCAGTGACAGCACAGTAAGTGTTGGGCTGGGGTTTAGTTCAGTGGTACCACACCTGCCTCACAAGCCCAATGTCCTAAGTTTGAATCCGCACCAGAAAAAAAAAAAAAAGAATGTAGTAGGAGCCTCTTCAGGTGTTTCTCATGCTCCTGGGCCTCACTGTTGACAGGATGGAGTAAAAGGAGCAGAAGTCACTGCGGAGTTGAGGGTACTGCCCAGCCCTTGTTTGCTGTGTCTGAGTCACACCAGAAAGGTCCCACTCTTTTATCTTCCACTGACCGCCGGCAGGGGGAGCAGTTTGCCTGCTGTTGCTGACCTGGAAGCCCAGAGCTGCTCCGGGAGGATGCGTGCCTGGGCCACAGCAGGCTTGAATCCGAACCGTTTTCATCCCATCGCAGGTGTGGAATTTTGAACAATCGACAGTCTGGAATTCCCCCCACTTTGTCTCCTGAGTTAGGTCCGGGCTTGGGACTGATCTCCAGCCAATTGGACCAATCACAAGCACCTGCTGTATCAGGAGACACAGGTTAAAACCTCACTCAGGTGGTCGTGAGAGGCCAGGAGCAGAGTTACTGACTTGCTCTGTGCTGGCCAAGTGTGTCCACATGAGGCATTACTGTCTCTGTCTTCTGCACTGTGTGTTTAATTTGTGAACTGGGAAGGAAATGGAGGTTTATTTGGGATTCTAATTTTGGGAGATTATGAACAGCGTGGGCTATGTTAAAAAATAAAACAAAAACTTACTTTGCCCAGAACTACGCCCCAATATCAGCGCAATCTTGTTGATCAGTGCCTCCAAATATTGGCACCCTGCCAGCCTTGTAGATACATAGGTGGAGGGTCCTAGGCCAGGCCTCACATGGGAAGGTCACTTGCCTTGGGGAAATGGGATTCCTCAGGGATATCCAGGCCCCCAGAGGACCCAGGGGGGAGCTGTCTGAAAAGGAGGAGGAGGAGGAGCAGGAGCAGGAGCAGGAGCAGGAGCTGGAGCTGGAGCTGGAGCTGGAGCTGGAGCTGCAGCTGCTGCTGCTGCTGCTGCTGCTGCTGCTGCTCCTGCTCCTGCTCCTGGCTCAGCAGAGGCAGCAGCACCTGGGAACAACCTCAGACACACCTGCTCCCTGGAAGCCTGCATTTGCACAGGTGCTCTTGACAGCTCTTGGCTAAATTCCCACCACTCTATAGAACCTCCAGGAGCTCTGAGATACCCCGTGGAGAAAAGCACACCCTGTGCCTCACACCAGGCACGCGGCATGCATGCTGTGGCTGCCAGTGGGAAAATCAAGAGAAACTTTGCAAAAACCTTTTGTGCCTCTGAAGAGGAGGACGTGGATGAGACAGAGGGGTCTCCTGACTTCAGGAAGGACAGTGGACCAGTCGAGCAATCTTTCTGCCCCGCTCAGGAGCGTCTGCTGTGCGCGGTGGCGGCTGATCTGACCCTCGGCGAGGATCCTGAGTCTCAGCCGCCTTGCGTGGGGATGGAAACCTCCTCACGAAGCTGCAGGGAGAGGCCAGTTGTGTGCATGGACTGATCTGGGGGTCGCCGTGTAAAACCAGTGTTTTCCAACCCTTTAGGCCCTTGGAAGTTTCCCTTTGCACCTTCCCTTGGCTCCCCTTGCGTGCGTTAGTGCATCTCGTCCAAGGCAGGAAGTTCCTCTTCCCTCCTGCCAAGTTTCCCTCCTTTTGAGCATCTTAGAGGTTGGAGAATATTGTGGATTATCTCCAGTCTTGATTGAAGAAGGTGAGTCTGAGAGACGAAACAGGAAGTGGGTTTGTCCCGTTGTCTACTGCGGCGCTAACGAGAGCGATCGTGACGTCTGCCAGGGCAGCGTGATCGTTGCCCTCTGTGCCCCACGCGCATAAGTAGCCTCAGAAGGGAAATTTGTGGAAAGTGCATGGAAGCTTCTTTTTGCTAGTGGTTATTATAGAGTACGATACAATCTGAGGTGTTTTGATTTGCTTTTGCGGTTCCTAATAATGAATGTAGCCTCCCTCTAGTGCAGCTCTGAATGTGGCCACAAGAGGGCGATGCTGCGCCTCGCCAGGCACGGCTTCTGCCCAGGCAAGTGCTAGTTTTGCGTCTCTGCAGCTCTGAGCGTTGCAAGAGGACGATGCTGCACCACGCCAGGCACCTCTTGGGCCCAGGCAAGTGCTCGGTTTGCTCTGTCTCAGGCTGGGAGTTTGAGGCTTGTCCACCTTCGGAATTCGAGGAAACAATGCCAGTGGCCGGCTCAGGACATGGCTGTGCAGGGTTGCCTTGGCCCAGGGAGCGGTACTCCTGCCTCCTCCTGCTGGGGAGAACAGTGTTCCCTGGCTGATCAGGACTGGCTTGCTAAGGCTCTACTGGAACATGTTGCTCGAAGTGTGTAACGGAACCCAGCTCCAGCTCCCATGCGCTGCACTGTGCACCGGCCGTTGGACCCTGACTCTGCTAGCCTTGACCCAGTGGGCCGTTTTGGTGACACACAACACACAGATATTGGCAGTTTCTGACTCCTGCATGTGTCACCCATACTGGAAATAGATTTCGACGTGCGCACTCTGCCGTGCTGTCATTTTTGCGTGAAGTTCTGGGGACCCGGGAGCATTGCAGCCACTTAGCCAAGGTCTGATTCAAAGTGAAAAATGCTTCGAAGTGTGGCTCAGTGTGACGCCCTGGGTGCGGGGAGCAACGAAGCCCTTCCCTTAAAAGGAGAAGGTCACTGACCCCTTCCATGAGAACAAAAGTCCTTCTGTGGAGGACTACAAGAGTCTTGGTGCAAGCCTGCCATCCAAAGCATCCTGGGAGGCTGAGGCAGGAGGATGGGAACCTGGAGCCTAAGCTGGGCAATTTAAGACTTTGGAAGACCCCATCAAAATAAGAGGATTAGGAAAGTAGCTCAGTTAAAAGTCACGGGTGGAGCAGCAACACAGTTGGCCATCCCAAATATTGGGTTTCATATTGTTGTTCACAGAACTAAAGGACAAACTATGGGAGCCTCTTCAGACATCTGTGAGGCCCCTAGGCTGTCACAGCAGGCACCCTGTAGTGAAGGTGAATGATTATCTCATCTAAGACTAGGTTACAGTGCATCCCTGACTTTGCCATCTCAGCCGAATCAAAAAGCTTCCACTCTTTCCTCGTTGACAGCCCACAGGGGACACACTTTGTTAGATAGCTGCAGCTGGGGACTGACTCAGATGCCCCACAGTCACTCCAGTGTTTTTGTCTGGGCCACAGGAGGCTTGAATTTGCAATATTTTAGACCAATCTGCAGACTTGAATTTGGACACATCGACAGTCTTGGATTTGTCTCAACTTTCCTAGAGTCTGGACCAATTATCAATCTCAAATTTGGACCAGTCACTGATGTACTATTGTTATAGCAGCAGCTCTCTGCATCCAGTTATTTCGGTCATTCTGAGAGACCAGATCTTGTGGTGGTTGTTTGCTCTGGTGGAGCCCAACTTGAATCTAGGGTACTGCTATATTATTCTTTTTATTTTTTTGAGACAGGGTCTCGGTTTTGTGGTTCAGGCTGGCCCTGAGCTCAGCCTCAAACTCACATCACAGCAATCCTCCTGCCTCTGCCTACCGAGTGCTGGGATTACAGGCATGAGCCACCACTCCTGGCACTGTGGTATGTGGTACTGATTGCTGCTGGGGTGAGTCTCCACACCTAGTACTGTATGTGGTTGCTGGGGAATCGAACCCGGGCCCTTGCGTTTGCAAGACAGACACCGGAACCATTGAGCTAACTCCCCGGCCCAGCTGCTATGTTGTTCTTGCAAACTTGTGATTTATTTTGTAGAAAGTGTGGCTTGAAAGATTCGCTAAGTGGATACAAGTAGATCTGTCATTCTTACCGGATGTAGTGTGGGCAGAGCAGGTGGCTTTTTAAAAAGAGCTGTGAGCCAGGCGTGGTGGCTCATGCCTGTAATCTCAGCACTCAGGAGGCAGAGGCCGGCGGATTGCTGAGAGTTCAAGACTTGCCTGGATGACATAGTGAATTCAGGGCCAGCCTGAACTACAAAGCAAGACCCTGTCTTGAAACAAAATGAGCTATAAACACCAGAGGCTGTTAGTCCTGCAAGTTACAATGACCCAGAGACCTGCCGCTGGGTCCACAGCATTGGGCTACAACCAGTAGTGGTCAGTGATATCTAGTGGGAACCAGGGCACAGCAGCGGAAGGGGATGAGGTCACCCTTGGTCGCTGAGGAGCTGTCAGGGATGCGTGGGAGCCTCAAGGCTGTGATACTAAAGACTAAGTTATAGGCGCCCAGAGCTGTGGCCCGAGCTGAACGCCCCTGGTGCTCACAGCCTGGAATCATTTCCAAGCATCTGAATGGACTAAAAGAACGTTCAGCTGAGGGCCAACACTGTGACCTGGTCCCTGCTTGCCCACAGCACCCCTGAGTCGCACACATGTGGAGATGACTTGTTTTTCACCTATCGGAACTAATAAGTGGGTTTATGTGAAAGAATTTCCAGATGTTCCCGGGATTGGTTAAGAAATGATGAGAGGGCGTCTTCCTATCAAGCAGCAAGCTTGTGATTGGTCAAAGTTCTAGGATGCTGATTGGTTCAAATTCTAGAACGCTGGATGTTTCTGGGGTGGGCCTGGAATGGTCTGGGTGGTTACTTCAGAAATGGGGAACGCACAAAGTTCTTTCGGCACATTCTGCGACCCTGTAGTGTCGACCCAAGGGAGCATACTAGGTTTTCAATAAAGAGGCGGACACTGAAAAACAAGAGCCCTGGACTGTGTCCCAGGGACCGCGGTGCTAGTGAAAGGGGCAGACAGGCCCCGCCCCCACCCCTCTAGCAGGGTCTGAGCAGCGGTGGTAGGAGGAGAAACATGGGTGCAGAGCTCGGCACACACCAGTGCAAGGCTCTCCACCAAACACACCTTGCATATACCACACCCGTGCTGCACACACTACATGTACATCCACACAAACCCCACACACACCAGATTCCTAATTCCCTCCACTTCCGGGTCCCTTGGGAGAGTAGGACTGGTTGATGCGGGCTCCTTGGAGGAGATGACACCAGCGCCTGTCCCTTCTACCTGGTTGAGAAGAGCCAGACTTTGGGGTGTGTGGAGTTAGTGACGGGCAGGCGGGGGAGCGTCTCCTGTCCATCAGGGGACTTGATTTCCTCTGCAGCGGGAAAGGGGAGCCTCTAGGGCCCGGTGGGTGGAGAAGGTGGAGGAGGCTGGTTTTTCGGGCCTCCCAGCCTCCTGAAGCCGCCTTGCTCTGGTTCTGTCCCACCAGCGCTGTCCCTGTCACGGCCACCAGGTGGCGTACCCCCAGGAACCGTGTCTCGACCCGGCTCTTTTAATGAATGGACTGTTAACAGCTGTTCAATTAGTTAACAGACTCCCATTTGATCGATTTTTCCTCCTGAGGCTGGGCAGTAAACCACTTCTTGGAAAAAGCGCTCGCTTCTCCTATGCGATGCCTTATCTGGGGCCAGAGGGAAATAAATGCATCCAAAAGCCAGAGAGAAGAGATCCCTCCCCTTTGGTAAACTGAGTGTTTTATAGGCTACAAACCAAATACTTTAACATACAATTTCTCTGGTACGTATATACCCTGGATTGAGCACAGGGCCTTCACGCTGAGTTACACCCCTAGCCCTTTTTCATTCTTGTTTTTTAACCTGAGAGGGGATCTCACTAAGTCTGAGTTGCCTAGGCTGGGCTCAAGCTTGCAATCCTACCTCAGCCTCCCAGAGTTCTGGGATGTCAAGCAGGTATGACCACATCTGCCTTAAAATAAACTTAAAAGTAATTTCATTCAAACAGCCTCCAACTGCACGATGCAAAGTCATCTCACGGAGGAAAGGATGAGTGACAGGTGGAGATGAATCAGGTTTGGGGGAACGGCTGGGTCTGGTTCCTCGGCAGGCGGCCCGACAGCCAGGTCCAGAGACCGGGGCTCCCCCAGAGGCTCAGCCCCACTATGGGGTCCCGAGTCCTGCACATCGTCTTCCCTGTCTGAGGGCTGCTGACTGTTGCCCCTTTTTCTAGGTCACTGTATTGTGGCTATGAGAGGGGACAGGAAATTGGCAGGAGGCATGAGGCACATGGATGGGACCAAGCAACAAGACACCGGCCCCAACAGGCGTGGTCACACACTCTCATAATCCAGCGCTCTAGGAGGCTGAGGCAGGAGGACTGCAATTTTGAGTCCAGTCTATGAGTGCAATTTAGGGATTTAGATGGTCTCAAAGTAAAAAGTAAAAGGGCTGAGGGTGTCCCTCAGTTTGAACGCCCCCAGTACTGCAAAAAGAAAAAAAAGAAAGACATCGGCCGGTAAGTAATCCAGCACTGAGCTCTCAGGGGAGGTGGCCTTCTGGGGCTGTGCTTACTCAGAAGCCACAGACCTTGGGGCAGGCCAAGGTGCAGACCCTTAACCTCCCGAAATCCTCACTTGAGACTGAAGTTTCTGCCTAGTCCTTTTTAGATAAATAAATAAACTACACTAGTTGATGAGTCTTCAGATGAGACTTAAGTAATATTACTATGAGTAAAAAATTGCTTACTTTTGAAGCAAAATCTTATTTTATTTTATTTTTTAGTTTTTAAAACAGGGTCTCACTTTGTCCTGAACTCAGCCTTGAACTCAGCAATCCTCCTGTCTCTGCCTCCCCAGTGCTAGGGTTACAGGCGTGACCTACCATGCCCGGCACTGTGGTGTGTGGTATTGATTGCTGGTGGGCGGGTGTGAGTCTCCACGCCTGGCACTGTGTATGTGGTTACCAGGGATCAAACCTGGAACTTTGACCTTGCAAGGCAGGTGCCAGAACCACTAAGCTAAATCCCCAGCCCCAAACCTTATTTTAATTATAAAAACAAATCATATTTGTATAAAATTCAAGTAAAACATACACACAATTAAGAATTCCCTTTAGATTTCATACTACTAGTAGCTAGTCCTGGGGCTTGAACCCTGGACCTTCACCCTGAGCTAATCCCAGCCCTTACTTTTATTCTGGGCTAACTCACTCAGTTGCCCCTGCCAGACTCACACTGCAGTCCTCCTGCCTCAGCCTCACACTGTTGGGAGTTACAGACAAGTCAGGGTACCCTAGAGTTCCTCACGCTTTAGAACAAAAGACCGGACAAGGAGTTGCACACTTGGGTTTGTATTACAAACTCAAGAGGTATTATATGGTTCATATTCTTTTTTGTGACTGTACCATTTATTTAACCATCTTCTAACTGCCATTCATCTAATTTATATTTTGCTGCTATAAAATACACTATTGGTGTGTATTTACCTTTGTATGTATTTTTGTGTATATATTATATTTATAATTCCAGTGTATACACTGGATAGCTAGGCCTTTGTTTTCTCTTTGTGTTTTTGTGACTAAATTCCTTAAGCATAATTGCTCTGCAAAAGGCAGACATACTGAAATTCTGGCTGATATGCAGATTGCAAAATTGTCTTCCCGGAAGTTTTTAACCACTGTACATCCTAGCAAGGCTGCTTAAAATGTTAGTTTCTTTGCGTGCTATACAGTACTGGATATAATCTAATTAAATTTTGCCAATATTTTAGATGAAAAATGATCTCTCATTATTGTTGTACTTTGCATTTTTGCTAGTGGGTGCAGCTATATTATTATTAGTTTAGTTTTCTTTGTGTCTCTCTTTTTTTTTGTTGTGTTTTTTTTTTTGGTTTTTTTGAGACAGGGTCTCGCTTTGTGGTTCAGGCTGGCCCTGAGCTCAGCCTCAAACTCACATCACAGCAATCCTCCTGCCTCTGCCTCCCGAGTGCTGGGATGACAGGCGTGAGCCACCACACCTGGCACTGTGGTATGTGGTACTGGTTGCTGCTGGGTGTGGGTCTCCACACCCAGTATTGTTATGTGGTTACCGGGGAATGGAACCCGGGTCCTTGAGCTTGCAAGACAGGGGCCGGAACCACTGAGCTAACTCCCCGGCCCCTCTTTGTGTCTCTCTTATCCATAGGATATGACTTTCTCATCTTTTCATTCATTTTCTCTTCATGATTGGTGCCTTTAAGAAATTCCCTCCACACACAAGTTTTTCAAATATTCTTGTGATGGTGCGTGTTTATAATCCCATCATTCAGGAGGCTGAGGCAGGAGGAGCACCATGAGTTTGAGGCCAGCCTGGGCTGCACCGCAAGACTCTGTCTCAAAAAAACCAGAGGGGGCCGGGGAGTTAGCTCAGTGGTTCCGGCGCCTGTCTCGCAAGCGCAAGGACCCGGGTTCGATTCCCCGGTAACCACATAACAATACTGGGTGTGGAGACTCACCCCAGCAGCAACCAGTACCACATACCACAGTGCTGGGCGTGGTGGCTCACGCCTGTAATCCCAGCACTCGGGAGGCAGAGGCAGGAGGATTGTG